>OZ010800.1:261012989-261256607 GCA_963932465.1 Maratus speciosus | reverse complement strand
AGAAAGGACAATTTAAATCTATACAACTTTTTCTAGAATATTCAATACAAAAAATTAAACTGAAAATTAGAAATATTAATAAACAAAAAACACATCTTTTTTTTTTTTTTTTTTTTTTTTTTTTTTTTTTTTTTTTTTTAGTGAAAAGAATAAAAAGTTTTTAAAGTCACTAACAAAAACAGTTCAAGATTTGTTTTAAAAGTCAAATGCCAATGTTAGTTTTTTGAGACTCTTAATAAAATCAGAGTTTTATTTTTTTAACTTTGAGTTCTAAATTGTACAGCAAAAAATAATAGGTCTTTTAATGATGGAATTATTTGTCTTCAGTTCATAAGACCTTATTTTTTTTTATATCTGTCCACAAGTACCCAACTTCCAGAAACTTCTGCGTAAGTGTGCATCATGTACAAGCACCACATCATCTACTTTAAAGTCTGAAGTTTTCATCTGGTGCGTGTAGTGAGCAGATTTTAAGTTAAGAAGATACTCATTTTTCAAGCGCTTCCAAAAATGACTTAGAAGAGTCTCAGGTAAACGGAAGCGTTTCACCAAAGGTTCCATGGTTGCTGGTAAGATTGAATTGTTCACTTTTATAGTTGGGAAATGCAAGATACGTTTTAGATCAGTAATCTTATGTTTTGCAGAAATCTCAACAGGATGATTTTCATAAAATGAGGAATCAGACTTTTGTAACCGTCCTCGTACCAACAGCAAACCTTCATCTGACAACATAGGATTTAACTGTAGAAGATTCGATTCTTTAGGGATACTCTTGTTACATTTCAAGGATTTTTTAACTTCAGGAAAACTTTCTTCCTGCACTAACTTTAACCCATTGAGCGTTTCACTAGATTATAAAAATGTACCTTAAAAAGGCCTTGAATAGAAAAAAAAAACTTGTTCGAAAAGGTAGAAGGGGTTATGTGATTTTGTAGTTGAAAAGTGCTAAGGGATTTAGTTCTTTCCCCTTCTTTCTGACACTGAATGATTGAAACATCTGTCCACTGTCTTTTATGAGGCGTGAATGGGCGTTTAAAACTAGTTGACTAATAGCTTTCGAAAACGATTGTCTAGTTAATCCCAGACAACATCTGAAAGTATGTAACGAAATAGCAGTTTTCAGGAATACAGGTGTGTGTTCCGTGTTGCTTAGAATAATGTTTGCAAACTGTTAATGTAGTATAATTTGCTTTATATGCTATTAAATTTGATCTAAATTTGAAAAGAATTTATATCTTCGTAATAACAAGCATGTTTCATTTCCTCTAAATGCATTCTTTTTTTCTAAACAGTTTCTGTTACATAAACTTGTAAATTTTATTAATTTGTAATGATTTAATTACAAAATTAAACTGGAAGTAATCGATTTTTTAAATAAATTTACATTTTATAAAACGCACGCATAGCGATAGATCTGACTATACAACGAATCTCAATTAAACGTTTAGTACACTTTAGTTACACTTTTAGATAGGGTTATTCATCGTATCTCAATTTCAATTAATGCTAATATTATTTTTTTTTCTTTTATAAATAATAATAATAATAATAATAATAATTTCTCATTATGCAAATTAGTGTAACATCTGCTTTCTTTGATTTTCTATGATATAAATCTGAGATAGCTGACATATTGTACATTATCCTGATGAATATACCAGTTGAAAATACATTAAAATATTCTAACACCCCCCCCCCCCCAAAAAAAAAAAAGTGATTTATTATAAAGTATTTCAAATGCGCATTCAAAATAAATGGAAAAAACTTCTTCTAAATGATAATTCTTCTAACTTATTTTTTTTTGTGAGCAATAAAAAAATTAAAACAAATTTTAATAAGATTTTCAAAATGTGCAAAATCCTGTTTAAAAAAAGAAGAAAAAAATACAAACTGACAACCTTTTTCCAGCCATACATAAAAAAAAAAAAAAAACAGGCGGATTTTTGGATCTTATAATTTAGCTTCCAGATAACAAATTTGAATTTTTATTAATTCCTATTATTTTACTGATAAATGTAGAACATTAAAAGAAAAACATTTATTGATGTAATCAAAGTGGCAGTAATTATTTCAACCTTTCCTTTCGTCTCGGCAGGCAATTGTTTTAGTACAGTAAAACCAAACATGTTAAGGCGTTTCTTTTTTATAAAGTACACTATTTCTAATACTTAAATCATGTTTAGAGATAGTAAAGATATATTATTTAAGTTTTACAGAATTAATTAATCAGTAACACTGCACAGTACCACTGTATATTACAATAAAACCGGTTAATACGAGATCACTAGGTACGAATACAAATTCTGTTTTAGACAGGTTTTACTAGGTGTAATTGTGTAATATTTTGTATTTGGGAATATAAAATTCTCCGTTTAAGACAGGATTATGTTATACATGGATTTCATTTTTACAGGTTTTACTGTAATTAATTAGTGATCATAGTATTGCATCATTAACGAATTATAGGTGTAATACTTGTATAATAGTCCTCCCCACTTAATCGGGTCACGGATAATCGAATACCCCACTTATTCGAATAGAATTCTCCGGAACCGAATTTATTCCTATTGGTTCTATGTTATTTTCCCCCGCTTAAACCAAATAACTTTTACGAACCTCCCCGCTTAATCGAATAAGAACTGTGTGACCGATGTTTGAAAATAGGCGCAGAAAGCCCGTTTCAGCTAGAATTTCCTTCCACCTTTTGTCATTTCCGGTTCCTTTACGCTGAAAACAAATTTTCAGTTCTTCCTGCAATGATTTTGGTCGGCAGGTATATAATGGACAGGTCAAATGATTTCCCCACCTTGATCTCACCACCATCGCTTCTTGCTGTTAATCAGGCTTTAATGGCAATGCGTCGTCACTTCGAGACTCGAGATGGTCCTTGTGATATATTGCACTCATTCGAAAAATAACTCTATATTTACTCCTTTAAA
The DNA here is from genome assembly GCA_963932465.1 of Maratus speciosus. Taxonomy (NCBI): domain Eukaryota; kingdom Metazoa; phylum Arthropoda; class Arachnida; order Araneae; family Salticidae; genus Maratus; species Maratus speciosus. Next base: position 261,253,668 of record OZ010800.1, on the reverse strand, counting down.
ATTTCACTTAAACAAACAACTTTAAACGATTTTTTAAAGGCAGTATAAGTAACATAAATTAGAAGTAGCAAAGTTTTGACCAAACTCAAACGAGCTGCATTAAGTGTGATGTAAACCATATAAATGAATATACTGACGTTAAATTAATAAGTATTTACTTTATATTAGCATTCGTATTTATTTTAGTTTATGTTATTCTATTAACGATTTATTATTTTGTTAATTAAACATACCGTAGATGGGTATTTTCCCTTTTTATTACGCATATTACAGTTATGATTCCCCGTTTAATCAAAACCCCCGCTTAATCGAATATTATTTCTGGAACCAAAAATAATCGTTTAAACGGGAACGACTGTATTACTGATTAAGTGCAAGTTTTAATTTTAACAATGAAACCCTTTAAAACGAAATGATAAGGGGCAATATAATAATTTTGAATTAGAAATTTTCCAAAGAACTTTGGATTTTTTTAAGGCAAGATTCCGCTTAGTACAGGTATTACTATGTATAAATAGGTCAATGGAGAGTCTGCATAGTAATATACAAAATAAATGTGCTTTTTGTAAGTTCCATTGTAATAAAAGTGCCCTTTTTTTTTTCGGGTGTCATTTTTCTCCTTCTCACCACCTAGGAAAAATAATTACATTTAAAATTTTCCAATAACAGGAATTATTTTAGGTACCTAATATATTCTCCTATTGAAAATGAGAAAAATACAATCCATTTCAAATATCTGTGAAGAGTAATACCTCCCCCCCCCCTCACTTTATCTCCCATAAAACTTCCAGCGTCCATCGGCCATAAAGAGATAAAAAGGATTTAAACTTTACAACAATAAGTTCGCAACTCCGCGGGACACAAGTTGAACATTCTTAGACCAGATGGAAACTAAGCACTATTTTTAATAATTTCGAAATGCATTCATGTATTTTTTCTTATATTTAGTACAGTAAGACTCCGTATTTTTTCAAAAATTCTTTGGAGAAATTGAAAAAGAATATTTCTAAAAAGAAACATGAGCTAAAAATCATGTGTCTAGCATAAATTATGAAACACTTTCCAATACATTCAGAATATTGAAACAAAACTTTACAGCTTATTACGGAGAAAGGTGGTGTCTAAATAAATAAATTAGAAAACACATAACGCATTTGAAAACCCAATTTCTGCAATTGCTGTCAGTTAGTTGGAAAAATATCTATTTTTTGTGCAGCCCTGTATATGCTCTATAACTTTGTATGTATGTATGCAAAAATTTAGTTCCGCAGGAAAATTCCCATTCAGCAATTTCCGTCAATAAACGGAATTGTACTTGCGATAGTGATTCCCAGTATATGACCTATTGAATTTATAAACACCACATAATATACAAAAAATAATAATAACAACAGTCAAATTTAAAAACGTATACCGCAACTGATAACGAACTTATAGCAATTATTGGTCATAGGCCAAATTTTTTTGTGTGTCCCTGAAAATGAAATATAAATTCTATGCACATCATATTCTACAGTAATCGCCTTGTAGTGTACAACTCCTTAGTGAAATATAAAAATTCCAATATGTTTAAAATAGTGTAATATCATTAAACTACACCATACACGATTTTTCTAATTCACCGTAATGTGACGGCATTCTTTTGCGTGTCCCTGTAAACGAATCTTACATGCTACACATTTCATTTTCAATAATGAACATGCCAAATTAAACAAAAATAACATATTTCAATTTTATGGCAATAGGACTAAATTTATGTGAATTAGAGCACGGACAGAAGGAAAGACAGACAAACCGAATTTATAAACGCTTTTCAACTATACTGGAAAGAGTTTAAAAAAAAAATCAAATGACACTTTTTATCACTTTTTAAGATTTATCCTTTTTTTAAGTTTTAGGATTTGGATGAAACCAGTTTTAATTTTCCTTCTCAAGATATTTTTATTTTTTTCATTTAATTTTTAAACAAATAATATTAATAAACAAATAGTAGTAATTATTATCTCTGCGTATTTGTATGTATGGAAACTTTGAAAACTTTCTCCAGCATAAAAAATAAAAGCTCATAAAAATAAGAACGAAGAATAGATTGTGAGAATAGATTTCAAGAATAGATTGTGAAATACTTTCCAACACATTTATCTATCTATAAAACTGTACTGAAATTTTACCGGTAAATAAGGCGCAAGATATGTGGCAGGAAGATATGTGAGTAAACAGTATGGTAAACATATAACACATTTAGAAATCCAGTTTTATCAATTACCTTCTATAATAATTAAAAAAAAATAATCAATTACGCACCCAAACGGCCATGTATCTTGTTGGTTTGCGTATCCCTGTATAAATTTTTTTATGTTCCACAAACTTCTATTGGCATACAAATATAGTTCAGCGAGAAAATGCATCACACAATTAAAACTATTCTCTAAGCAACTTCCATAGTCAGTAATACTTATATTTTTTTTTTCTGCGTTTCACGTAAAGCAGGTGTATCTGTTCTTTCAACGCCCTACTTTGATAGCTTATGTATAAGAACAGCGAGTTTTATATATTTATGGAATCTTTGACCAAGGATAGTCTTTGGGGTGAGAAGGAAGAGAGTGGGGGAACATAAAAAAACTTTACATACAGATATTTTAAAGGGGTTGAAATAAACATGTTGACTAACAAACGGAAATTTTATCATCTTGATCTTTACAATGTAGGAGAGGGCAGAGTTAAAGGGGTCGGGGGGTAACAAAGTATGAGTAAAAAATTCAGTATTTAGCGCAAGGAAACACAATTTAGGCAATACATTGCATAAATAAAAATGTTTTACAAAGATCTTTGAAAATAAAGTTTAATATATAAAATTATTGGTTATGGTGGTCCATTAAATACATATATATATATATATGTATATTACATATATATTGTCAGGGCCCGACTTATGTAGGTGCATGCGGGGAAGCTTCCCCGGGTCCCCCTTTTTAGGGGACTCCCATGAGAGTAGTCAGGATTTTTATTTAAATGGTGTCAAATGTTTAAAATTAAATAAAAGTGACCAAAATTCATACATTTTCGAACTTTTAAGAAGGAAGTGCGGTCCCCTTCCCCCCTCCGCTTTCAGTAACCTCTCCACCTACGCAAATATCATTAGAAAACTAATGATTAATATTTTATTATGACAATTTAGTATTCTATAGTTTTCAAAAGCAATTCTTTATTAACGTTTTTCTCTTAACGTGGCAAGTTAAAACCAATACTTATAACCAATTTGGGACGTTTTCTTTTAGACATCTTATAACGTACGTAGATAAGCAAAGTAAATGTTTGCAAAGAAATACTCGTATCAAACAACCTATCATTTTTTTTCTACTATTTTCCTACAAGTATTTTTTTCTTAAAGTTTTGATTATCTTTTTGTGACACTCTGTATACAGATGTAAGCAGTACCGGATATAAAACTTATGCATATAATACAATAGTATGAAGTTTATTACTAGCTACTTCCACATTATTCACAAAAAAATCTATAGATAGATAGATAGAGGGGGGGTGGCAGAATGATTCTTACCTTTCCCCCCATAGCCTAAGTCGGACCCTGCCCTGTATATGGTGGTTAATTAATGCTCTTCCGCCTGACCTACCGCTAACTTTTGTAAATATTATTTAGATGAAAAAAAATTGCTCGTTTAACAATAAAAACTTTGACACATTAACGAATTAATATATAAGTGTAAAAGCTTGACAAATGCAGGTATGACTATGTAAATGATTTGAGAGCAAATGTTTTTTTTTTCTTTCACTTTTTCTTTTTTTCACTTTTCGACAAATAAATTACATGAGAAACATGAGAAATACAAGCGTTTTCCCATTGTAACCTTTATCGGGCTTCCGTGTGCAGAATTTTTTTTTTCAAAACGCCAACTTTAACAGCATTTTCTAAAAGACTTCCTTCCTATGTTTATCTAAAATTGAAAAAAATTGTTCGACTTTATAGTTTCTGAATAAGAGTACCTGCCAATTCCATGTGTTTATGAACAAAACTGAATTCAGGAATGTGTCACAAAAAAAATCAATTTGGAAGATTATGCAGTTTTTGTACGGGGCATTCGCCCAGAGCACCCCAAATTTAATGTCATAGACCTTGAAGCAATTGCAATAAGTTGGATTTATATGATGTAAATATTATCAGTCAGCATGAGCAGGAAAGAAATCAACATTAATTGTAAAATATATTTGTGATCTCTAAGTAATCTATAATTAAAAATGGATATTTAAATACGTTAAAATAAATGTGCATTATACAGTATTAGTGTAGTTTAATGCATTAAAATAAATGTTTTCTTAGTTTAATTCTCATGGTAACGAAATGAACGTTCAATCATCAAAATCTAGTTTAACTTCTTTTTTTTTTTCCAGTTTCAATACATTCATTTCATTATGATTGTTTTAATCATACTTATCATATAGTATTAGCATTAATTCTGATCATATAGTATTAGTCTATATGAGATATATTTATAAAAAAATAGATTGCCATGATTTAATTTGTCATTTAACAAACATGATTGTACAAAGTAAAGTAATAATAATAATAATAACAATAAATTTAAAAAGATAATGCTTTCATTTGCATTATTGTAAGAATCTTTTAGATAATGATTCTTCCCTGTTTTTAAAGACATATACTTACACTTAATCATATCTACTGCTTTAATTGCATCCATTCTATTGATATTTTTGAATAATTCTATACTTGTACTGTTCATTGGTATCTTTTTAAACAATATATAGTTACACTTAAATATTTTAGGCTAATTGTGAGCTTGGTGTGCCATCGCGGAAAAAGTCTAGTACTACTTTTCCATCTGACCTTTGAAAATATTACTTGCATTGCCATGAAATCGATATATGATATGGAGGCCTGTTCACTATTGGAAATAGTGAGTGTGGCCTTTATTGTTGGTTTACATGGATGTATAAAATAATTCGAATAAACTCGAATTACGGTCTAGATCGATATCTACTTGTAGTACTTTTTTTTATAGTAGTATATTATTCCAACCGCAATAATTGATACACATTGCTAATGTGCACTGCAGTCTGTTTCCCATAAAAATTAATAGTAATAATAATGCGCGTAGTGTTTACTGATCATTAACAGAGGAATTCCAAGACAACCGAAGAACAGTGCACTAAAAAAGGACGGTTGAAAAAGGGCACTTTTGTGAATATTTAAAATATTTTTTAGTAAAGGGTGGATTGCTGAAATTAAAATAATTTTAATATCTATAAAGAAAACTGTCTTATTTTGAAATTTGGTTTTCACACTCGAATTCAAAATTTAATAAAACATTACTTTCATTATATCTTTCTTAATTTTTCAAATGGTGAAGAAAAAAAAAGTTTTTACTTTCCAGTTCTTTTTTTTTTTTTTTTTTTTTTTTTTTTTTTTTTTTTTTTTTGCGTGCGCGTAAAAAATTAGAGGAAAATCAAATGATTAAGAGGAAGAACGATAATAGTCCAATTGTGGGAAATTTTGTATGACAGTTTTATTTAATGGCTTGAACGACGTAATATCGTTTGCTTATCTTAGATAGAGGAATAAGATGAAATAGTCCTTTGACAATGTAGTTAAAGATAGGTCGATACACAGCTGAAGATCGTATATTCACAAATGTAAATTGAAATATAGCTCTGAATAAACGGTCTATGACTATCATAAATTTTCCCTTCGACCTACAGATCCCATTTTTGTAATATGTCTGTTAAATTGTATTAAGACAAGCTTAATAAAACTAGTTTCTAAATTATTTAGATTTTACAATTTTCCTTGTGTATTCAATTTTTCCATTTCTTTAAAAACTGTTATTGTATGCAGATTTTTCAACAGAAAAAATATTTTAGAAATTCTTTGAAAAATCGGGTCAAGCCGAACCGGACCCGCACGAGACAAAACCTAACCCGAAACAATGGATATCAACCCGATTTGCAGCAAAATTGTAGAAGTTAATCCAACCCCCGACAAAAAAAAGAAAGGTTTCCCGACCCGATGCAGGACTCTACGCCATACTCAATAAATTTAGATCCTAAGTATTATTTAAATTATTTTCGAGAAAATATTTTCATTTCTGCTGTGCATTCCTTAAATTTTGTTTTCTTTGTTGAAACTTCAAAATTTTGACTCCCACTTATTGTTACCCCCCTCCATACACACACACACACACACACGTACACCCCGCTCTTAAATCTGCTCCCCTCTTACATTATAAAAATCAAGATGATGAAAAACCTTCACTTTTGAAAAAAGTACTTTTGTTTATGTTTTGACCCCTTTAAATGTATGTAAAAATTTGTTTCTTTTAATTCCATGTCCTCCCCCTTTCTCTTCACCAAAAGGCTGTCTTTGGTCAAAGTTCTTATAAATATATAAAAGTTAATAGCCTTATACATAAGCTATCCATGTACTAAATTGAGAGAATCTATAGATTGTATTTTCTGTTTACCACCCCGCCCTTTCTAGGGGCTTACTAATGAACAGCCGGCGTCTCCAGCAGAATATATTTTTTCAATACACAGCACCTATTTGTTAGTGTCCTTTAAGTGTAACGCTATGTATAATATACTTTTTTGATATCAATAATAGATATGCGGACTTAGCACGGGCTTTAGTTGAAGCTTAGAATTAGTTTTCTATAACTGAAAATATATGTAACTTTAATAACTAATAGATCTGAATTTTAGGTTCATCTAAGTATATATAATAATTATTATTTTTACCACTGATTTTTTTTGCTAAGACCTTTTCACCGTTGACCTTTTTACCTAAATTCATTTGAAATAGAGTATCTACATTAAAATATACTGCAAACGATTTTCCCGCGTAGATCATTATGTAACGGAATTCTTTTGTGCGACTCTGGAAATGAATAATAAATTCTTTGCATTTCATATTCTACAGAAAGCATGTTTTAGTGCTGCACTTGAAACTTATTTTTCCCATTGGTCGTAATTTAACGGCATACTTTTGAATGCCCCTGTAAGGGAACTGTACATGCTACATATTTCATTTTCAATGGTGATCGTGCGATAGTAAATGTCAATAACACACAAAATTTCAGGGAAATCGAATTATATTTGCGCAAGATAGAGCACTGACAGACAAACTGAAGTCATAAACCCTTTTCAACTATGTTGGAAAATGTAAAATAAATAAATTCCTCATAATTTAGAATTACAAATTGTCATTAGTGTGTGACTTAATCGGAGAAAAATTTTCTTGATTTTACGATATCGGAGGTAACATGCGCATATGAAATATCACGAATTTGATTTTTTTTAAAGTAGACCATTGAAAGTGATTATTTAAAAGTATTTAGGTAGAATAACTAAATTACTAAATTCTTCTATAAACACGCTTGCGGAATGGGGCAGAATTTGATAACATACAGAAAATGTGCAACAGTTTTTATTATTAAAAATAACCATAAGTTTAATAATAATTCTTAGGCTACAATAAAGATAACTCTTCGGCTATCAGTTTTTATTTTCCGTTGGGGAGGGGGGGGGGAGGGATTATTCTAATATTTCTACTGTGATGTCAGAAAAGATTTTTTTTTTTAATGATGCCCTACTTTATTTTTATATCAACAATCTTTTATGTTACATTGTGCAATATTCATGATTTAATAATTATTGATTAATACTAATTTTAAAATAACTAGTTTAAAACATAAACATTTCATAATCCTTTTATTAAATAAGCGACAATGAAAAAAATATGTAGCAAGCTACCACTATTTGGAATTTTACTGTTCCTGTGAACTGTTTTCTTTAGAAATCATCTTTACAAGGGAAGGGGTGGGGCTGTCAATCATAGTTTTCTCAAAGCTCAAAGCGTCACTTACAGGTAGTATTTCGATGTCATTCATGGGTTGCAAGAGTTTGGATTAGATAACAATGGGAGATATTTACTCTCTTTCAAACCTTACTTCAAAGAAAACTCATAGAAACTTTTAAAGTATCATTGAAATTAATTACACTGGAATATTTGGTCAACTCTGCTGTATTTAGTAGAATGATTAGGTAAAAAATAATGATAATTATAGATATCGTTCAGGGAAGTGTAGTCTCATAAGCATTTTTCTGGCTACACCTCTGGTTCTTCTCTGTGAAACACAACTGTGAGAATAAATAAGATTTAGGGCTTTTTAATATGGCAGTTTTAATGTAAGAGTCGCTATATTGGGACTCGTTATATAAAGAAAGCACAAATAATACACAATGTTTTTAATTTTCCAAGCGGACACAGCCAGTGATATAAACATAAGAATGGTTTTTGGATTCCCCCCCCCCCCCTCAACTTTCAAAAGAAATCAAGTATCCAGTTATTCAAAAATATAAGTAGGTCGAATATAATGAAAACCACACATATAAATATGTGTAAAAATACACCTTTATTTATTTTTTTATGCAAGTAAAAACAAGGAAGAGTAACTTTTGTTAAGATTATCTGTCTTTAATGCATATGAATGCATTACCTATCTTAAAATGACTATTATTGTTTACTTTGCTTAATCATATTGGTGAGATGATAGGTTATATCTCCCAACCTGAGAAGTACTGTGTAAACATCATTTTATTGATTGAAATAATTCTTTCATGGCAAATCTCTTTGTATGTAAACTGCCATATAAACAAAAGGAAAATCGAGATAAGAACAGGAAAAAAAAAATATGATACGTTTGTAGAGATTTTGAAATACAGCCTTCACGGTAGAATTATCATTAACTTTGTCTCATATGATAAAGGAAAAGTTTCAAATTGAAAAATAAAATTACTTTACTTTTGCTCTAAAATATTAAAAAAGCATTGCAGATTACTGCGAGCAATTGCACTTAATAAAGCCGTCTATGATGTTTAATTGCGTGGAGTTTTTGATCTACTTCCAACAATTAATAGGCTACTTCACTCACGCGAAAGCACCCGCTCGCTAATGTTTATTTGGTGGAAGAATTTTTTTAAGATACCTCGTTTTTATTTCCATTTTTTTAAACGAATCTTTTGCATTGGCTACCTAAGATCGATCTATAGAAAGACCGTTTTTTCTTTTTCGATTTTGTTTAAAGTTTTTTTTTTAATTTATTTAGGATACATTTACTTTCGGAACCGGTTTCGAAAGTAAAAGTATCCCCATTAAAAAACCTTGCAAATAAAATAGAAGGAGTAAAAAAGTCCTTTGTACAGATCGACCTCAGCTACTCAAATCAAAGAAAATCGTTTAAAAATACTGAAATGCAAGCACGCTATCTTTAAAAAATTCTTCCTTAGGAATAATATTGAATCTAGGAAAAAAGGTGACCGGAAAAAACGTGACAGAAAAAACAAGAGCGGAAAAAACGGGATAAGGAAAAAACGAGACCGGAAAAAACGTGACAAGGAAAAAAAGGTGACCGGAAAAAACGGGATAAGGAAAAAACGAGACCGGAAAAAACGTGACAAGGAAAAAAAGGTGACCGGAAAAAACGTGACAAGGAAGTGTTAAATATTGAACTTGTCGATAAATAAATGCAAAAATCTAAAGTAAAGTTTTTCCACTGTCAGTTTCTTACAGCGTAGGGGGGGGGGGGGGGGGCAGAGTTAAAGGGTGAGTTTGACAACTCTAAGATTTGGTCCAAGAACATACAATTTTAACATTTCATTAAGAGAAGTTTATTATGACTTCTACAAAAGACAAGTTAGTGCTATCCACGGAGGGGGGGGGGGGGGGTATTAAGGAAATACAATTTATTGATTCTTTCAATTCGCTATTGATAGTTTATATATGAGTAAAGATGTTTTATAAGGCGGAGGGGGAGGGAAAAAATTGCATACACAGCCTGTAAAGGGAACAAAATAAAGACGAAGAGAGGAGGCATTTTCTTTAGAGGAATTTTTTCATTATCCTGCTTTTTGCTCGCAGGCTATCAAAGCCCAAGGATTAATGTGCACGCAGGTTCTGTATGTATGTATGTATGCACTTACGTCTGTATGTACGTAACGCGTTAACTCTTGACAGAAACATACGATTTGCTTTAATTTTTTTTCCAGGTTCATTGTTTCCAAATTCAATATTTAACACTTCCTTGTCACGTTTTTTCCGGTCACCTTTTTTCCTTGTCACGTTTTTTCCGGTCCCGTTTTTTCCGGTCACCTTTTTTCCGTTTACCAATCTACCTATAATGAAATTTAAAACCTATCTACATCGATGCTTTTTCTGGCCCATTCAGCGTCATTATAGACAGGTTTCACGGTGCTAGTTTTAAATTATGCTAGAATTTGAATAAAATTTGCGCAACAATAATAAATAAAAATATTATTTTTGAAGTGTAATGTTAAATTGGATATTTGAGATTTTTATTATTATTACACAACAAAAGTGTTGTAAGTAAAGAAAAAAAAACAGTTTAGTTATTTAGTATTATAGTTAAATGAAAAAAAATGACATACATTTGGAAGTAAAAAGGAAAGAAAAGAACGTGTATATTCATTAAAAGAGCAAAATAAATAAATATTACATAATAAATAATGAACATGCAAAATAAATAAATATTATATGGCAAATGATATAAAATAATAATTATTATAGTAATGAATTAGAATCTTATGGACAGAAATAATAAAGTAAAATAAGTAAACGATGATATTCTATAAAATTGCCTAGTATATGGTTCGAAATACAATGCCATTCTTAAGCATTAACAGAAAACGAAATCCCCTAAGGCATTCGACTTAAAATACGGTAATCCAGTTGACAAATAGTCTGCCTAACGCCTATTGTGTGCTTGGAAAGAGGGGGTGATTGATAAACGCCTTCTTTAACTCCCAGTCTCGAGAAGTGGGGGGAAGCACAAACGCGCAAACGCGTTCATAACCATCTACAAGTAGAATATTTTGACCGCCTATACGCGCTTGTGACCATCTACAAGTACAAAAGTCTGACCGCCTATATGCGTTCACGACCACTTACAAGTACCAAAGTGCGACCGCGGATACGCGTGCGTGACCACGAAAGGATTAAAGTAAATTGGATAAGTCTGCATGAAGATCCATTTATCCAAGTTAAGGGGAGGGGTCTTGCCCCCCTTTCCCTTTTTTATACTTAACCAAATAACCTCCAAATTTAATGAAGGAAGCGTCATATCGAAATAAACCGGTATATCAAATTTGAAGCAAATCGAATAATTCTGCATGAAAAACACATTTATCTAAATTAAGGGTGGGAGTTTAGCCCCGCCCCTTTTACACTTAACCTATAAACCTCCAAATTTAACCAAGGCACCTCCTTAACATAAAAAACCGGTATACCAAATTTGGAGCAAATCGAATAACTCTGCATGAATAACCCATTTATCTAAATTAAGGGTGGGGATCTAACCCCCCTTTATACTTAACTTTGAACCTCCAAATCTAATCATGTCAGCTCCTTAACATAATAAACCGGTATACCAAATTTGAAGCTAATAGAATAATTCTGCATGAAAAAACCCATCTAAATTAAGGGGGGGTGGCCCCCTTTATCTTTAACTACTGAACCTCCAAATTTAATAGGGGAAGCTCCTTAACATAATAAACTGGTATACCAAATTTGAAGCAAATCAGGTAATTCAGCATGAAAAAACCATTTCTCTAAATTAAGGGTGCTATTAGCTTCCCCATTTCTCCCTTTATGCCTAACCAATGAACCTACAAATCTAATGAGGAAAGCTCCTTAACAGAATGATGCGAGAAAAAAAAAATAAAGTAAATTCGATGATTCCGCATGGAAATCCATTTATCTAAATTAGCGGAAGGGGACTTGCCGCTCTTTCCCCCTTTTATACTTAACTAATGAACCTCCAAATCTAATGAAGGAAGAGCCATATCGGAATAAACCGGTATATCAAATTTGAAGTAAATCGAATACTTCTGCATGAAAAACCCATTTATCTAAAAAGGGGGAGGGGTATTAGCCCCCGCCCCCCTTTATACTTCACCAATAAACCTCCAAATCTAATCAGGACAGCTTCTTAAGATAATAAACCAGTATACCAAATTTGGTGCCAATCGAATAACTCTGCATGAAAAACCCATTTATCTAAATTAAGGGTGGGGGTCTAACCCCCCCCCCCTTTATACTTAACTTTGAACCTCCAAATCTAATCATGTCAGCTCCTTAACATAATAAACCGGTATACCAAATTTGAAGCAAATCGAATAATTCTGCATGAAAAACCCATTTATCTAAATTAAAGAGGGAATAGACCCCCCTTTTCCCTTTTTCCTTAACCAATGAATCTCCAAAACTAATCAGGGAAGCGTTTTATCAGAGTGAACCTAAAAAAAAAAAAAAGAAGCAAATCGTATGTTTCTATCAAGAGTTATCGCGTTGCGTACATACATACATACGTACATACAGAACCTGCGGGCACATTAGCTCTCAGGCTTCGATAGCCTGTGAGATAAAAAGAAAAATGACCAGTTAAACTGATGGCATTGAGCTCCCAGGCTTTTCACTCTAACTTTATATTTTACTCTTATTTCAAAGAATAATGCCCCTCGAAAAATAAATTAAGGGGGATTGCCCCCCCCCCCTTTCCCCTCTTTATACTTAACCAATGACCCGCCAAATGTCATCAGAGAAGCGCCTTATCGAAATAAACCGGTATACCAAATTTGAAGCATATCGGATAGGAAAACCCATTTATCTAAATTTAAGAAGGGTATTAGCCCTGTCACCCCTTTATATTTAACCAATGAGCTTTTAAATTTAATTGGAGAAGTGCCTTATCAGAATAAACCGGTATACCAAATCTGAAGCAAATCGGATAGAAAAACCCATCTATCTAAATTAGGGTGTATGACCCCCCCCCCCCGTTCCCTTCTTTAGACTATAACAATGAACCTTCTAATCTAATCAGAGAAGCTCGTTATCAAAATTAACCGGTATACCAAAATCTGATAATTCAGCATGAACAACCCATTTATCTAAGTTAAGGGGGGATTAGCCCCCTTCCCCCTTTTATACTTAACCAATGAACCCTTAAAACTAATCAGGGAAGCGCCTTATCAGAATGAACCTAGAAAAATATTTGAAGCAAATCGGATATTTTTATCAAAAGTTATCGCGTTACGTACATACGTACGTACATGCATACATACATACACAACCTGTGGGTACATTAGCTCTCAGACTTTGATAGACATTAGCTCTCATGTTTTGATAGCCTGTGAGCTGAAAAGTGCCAAGATCGTGTAACTAGGGGGGGGGGAGCAGAAAGTAAAAGAGGACATTAAAAGCTTTCCAACGATATGTTACATGAGATGGTTTGGAAGAAACAATAACTATGCCCCACCAGGGGACAGGTAAGTCCCAAACGGTCGGAGGGGGCGACCTCAAATGTATCTTAGTCAAGGTTTCAAAATGTGGATTTATAATAAAATAGAACGAGAATTTGGCATTTTAAAAATTGCATGCATATTTTGAACGGCCCTGTAAATTAAGATTGGCGAGGAAAGGGGGGGGAGGGCAGGGGGATTAGCAGGGACGAGAACTTGAAAAATACAACATAATAAACTAGTAACCCGAATAACTGTGCTTGTAAACAAAAGTATAACGATTTAACCTAGTGTTGAATTCAGGGGATGTTCCGGTAGGGACAATCCCCCCCCCCCGGAACATTAAACTCCGTCGGAAGTTTTAAGATTTTATGCTTTTTAATGATAAATGTACAGTTCCCCCTCCACTTACGGATCTCTAAAATACGCTCTTCCACGGAGTCGCAGAAATCCCTCCCGTAGAAAATTACCTGCATTCAACACTGATGTAACCAAGAAAGAAAAAAAAAATTCTTCCTTATACGAAATTTTACGTCAATTCTGCCACTAAAACAGTAAAATTGGAAGAATAAATATAACGATTCAACCCAATCCCGAATCGGGGATCAACCGCGATTTGACTTGAATTGAAATAAATAAAAGGATAACGATCTACCTGCATCTAAAGAATCGTCCGCAAAACGATATACCCGCATCTAAAGAATCGTCTTGAAAACGATTCAACCCGATCTAAACATCGACATCGAATCTGTGTATTGAATCAGTTCGCTACTTCTGATCCTACGTTGCCGTCGAATCATTCATTTTTTCTTGCTTTCTTTTGTATCTCTCTATTCTAAAAAAAAAAGTAACTACCGATGTCACCGCCGCCGGTTTTGAATTTTTTGTGACAGGAGGTCTTTCTTCGTTAATATTAAGCAAAATATTGCATACAAATATATTAAAATCGGTTAAATTATACAGAAATGTTTGATAAACACGTTGATGCAGACAGTTTTCAAATCGAAGAAATATTTAAAGAGATATTTAATGCTAAAGTTGGACAAAATCGTTCCATTAAAAAAGTTTTATAGGAGCAAAAACTGTACATCGGAATTTAATCATTTGTAGATCATTTTATGCGTCAGAATCTCCCGGTGTGCAGACTGCACTCAGTTTATTAATTTGATTCATTTTTTGAGGTTTTATTTCTATTTTAAATTCAAATTTTCAGCATTTCGAGAGATATTTTTTTACGCATTTTAGAAAATGTTATTAATTTAAACTGTTGCCAACTGTATAAACAGCTAATAATAATATTTGCTTCAAATTAAAAACTTATTTTACACGTGACTATTATAAACAAGAAAATATAAAAAGCAGGAACTCATTAAAAATTATCATAAAAACCATATTACACGTGAATTTTAAAAGTGAAAGAATGTTGTAAAATAATAAATTCATTAACATGCGTTAGAAGTCTTAAATAGGAGAAATTATGTGACATTACACATTACGTAAAATGAACAAAAATAATATTGCAAAACAGTTTAAATTAAAAAATTGCGCGAGACATTTATGTAATATTTTAAGATGATATTTTCAAATATTTTTATTAGGATAGCGCAAATAATATTTCATTTCTAACAAAATTATTTTCACGTGAATAGCAAAAGGAGAAACAAAAGTTTAGTGAAAATTACGTCAGATTAAAAACGATACATTTAAAGTGCCATTAAAAAAATAACTTTCTTTTCGCTTTGCTAAAAAATACCGGGAGGCGAATGACTCTGTTTATTTAATTCATTTTATGTTAGCTTATTATGAAATGTCAACTGATTTTATTTAATCTAAGACGGAAACAGCCATTGTATCATTTAACAGCCTCTGATTTGTCTTTAAAATCCCCCAATCAAAGAGAAATGAATAGAAACCCGTTTATAGGGAGATCGCCACTGTTTTTAAACTTATAATTCAATATTCCGAAATATTTTTTAAGCACATCAAATTAACGTGCTTTTAGAGTCTGTGGTGTCTGAACGACGAGCCGTTAATTCCCAAATTGGCTCAGCCGAGCTCAGCAATCTGATTGGCTAAAACTGATATTTATATAGTAGAAAATTGTATTTATTTTCTTATGAAGTAATGTAATGTAAAATAGAAAGCAATTACAATGACTTAAATTGATTTATTTTGTTAAATTTGATCAAAATCACAGTAAAATAATCCAAAATATTAATATTAACGAACAATTAGATTGCTGAGTTCGGCTGAGCCAATTTGGGAATTAACGGCTCGTGTCTGAACGGGGGTTGACGAGCGTAGCTCGTAGGGGGCAGCGCCCCCTAGTGTTGATGAAAAAAAGACCTAGTTTAGAAAAAAGAAGGAGAAGAGAGCCACCGTAAACGTTTCGTTGTGGTCTTCCAAATTCCAAATTTATTTATTTATTTATTTTTGGCATGTCTACCACTAACTATTCTCATATGACTTCTCCCAGCCTTAGCATTTGGCATCAGTTAACGTTCATTTTCCCTTCAAATAATTTTCGTAACTGTAAAATTGGAAAAAAAAATGTATTATATTTAACTTTTCGTATAGGCATCTTTGTTTTTTACATTTCTGTATATTATACTTTTAGAATTACTCCTTTTTTTCCACTCTTCTATATTTAAGGGAAAAAAAAATAATGTAATTCCTTTTATGGCTCTGCAGACCTCCCTCCCTTCTGCATTTGCTGCTTCTCATCTGTCATGTCAATGCTCACGGAGTATAACTCCACAATGACAACACTCCCGTGTTCCGCTCCATCACAGCACCTGTGAGACAAACTTTATATCTTCAATCAATGTATGATAACCTCTGCTTAGATCGTTCAGCTTCGATTCAAGGTAAATGCAGGCAATACGCCCTGCGAAGGCACTTAAGGAACAACGGACATTGACATTTAGAAAAAGAAAAGTGTTGGATTCGTGAAAAATTTCGACTACCGGTTTTCGAAGGATTTATAGTTTTCGAAGGTCTTGTCTGGAATACGATTTGACTATTTTTATAAATTGTTTGTCTGTTAGTCTGTCTATTTGTTTGTCTCTGACAAAAAGATTGTGGGCGGTCTATTTAAAGAACTAATGCATGGAATCTGTTGAAACTTTAGATTCAGTTAGACCTTCGTGTAAATTAGAGCTGATAACGTTTTGGTGAAAATCTTCCAGCAGGTGGCGCTGCTATGTTGCATTTTTCATGATTACTGCATGATCGCTATCTCAAAAAGTAGTTCACGAATTTTTACCAAACTTCAGATTCGGTTAGACGTTGACGTAAGCTGTTGATGATTAATTTTTAATGTAAATTTACTGGTAGGTGGCGCTGCTATGCTACATTTTCCCCGATTTTCGCAACAGCTCTATCTCAAGAACTAATGCACGGATTTTCACCAAACTTCACATTCAGTTAGCCGTTGGCATAAGTTGTTGCTTATCAGGTTTCGGTGTAAATCACCCAACAGGGGGCGTTGCTATGCTGAATTGAATTCAGCAATTTTATCCGAGAGGGATTTCTGCGTCTCCAGCGTGGGGCATTCTAGACTTCATAGAAGGGGAGAGAGGGTTGGACTTTTGTACATTAAGCATAAAATCTCAAAACTTTGGGGGGGGTGGCATTTCAATGTTGGGGGGGATGTCTCCCCTCCCCCCCCTCTGAATTTAACACGTTTGTCTGGATTTACACGATTTTAGGGATCATATCTGAAGAACTAGTGAACGAAATTTCATCAAATTTAGTATTCCATTAGACACTCTCATATGTTGTTCCTGATTAGGGTTTCATACAAATCATATAACAGGTTGCACTGCTATGCTGGTGTTTTCAGCAAATTTAATTCAGATAGTTTTCTCCGGGATGGATTTCTGCGGTTCTGGAGAGAGACATTCTACAGTTCCGGCCGGGGGGGGGGGGACTTTTGTCTATTAAGCAAAAAATCTCAAATCTTCTAGGGGGACATTTCAATGTTCCCGTGGGATGTCCTCCGGTACCACCCTCTGAATTCAACACTGTTTTTCAGGGTTTACACGATGTAAGCGAGAATATTTCAAGAACTAATGAACAGAAATTCATCAAACCTAATATTCTGTTAGACATTGACATAAGTTAGATGTAAATTTCCAACTGGGCGAAAAATGTCCGGACCAGGATTCGAACCCGGGACCTCCTGGCTGAAGCCGCCAGTGCTCTGCCATCTGAGCTATCCCGGACGATTCTGGTCGAACTCTTTTTCAACCAGCTAACCTTGAAGATTACAGCATCTGGTCTGAAACCTGGTTCAGCTCAACAGAATAAATCTCAGGTAATGGAACTCCAGAAATCGCTGGATACGAAATTACACTAGATTAACTTTCACACAATTATTCTAATTGGTAAACAAATCATATTAGATGTAAATTTCCAACTGGGCGAAAAATGTCCGGACCAGGATTCGAACCCGGGACCTCCTGGCTGAAGCCGCCAGTGCTCTGCCATCTGAGCTATCCCGGACGATTCTGGTCGAACTCTTTTTCACCCAGCTAACCTTGAAGATTACAGCATCTGGTCTGAAACCTGGTTCAGCTCAACAGAATAAATCTCAGGTAATGGAACTCCAGAAATCGCTGGATACGAAATTACACTAGATTAACTTTCACACAATTATTCTAATTGGTAAACAAATCATATTAGATGTAAATTTCCAACTGGGCGAAAAATGTCCGGACCAGGATTCGAACCCTGGACCTCCTGGCTTCCTTCAGCCAGGAGGTCCCGGGTTCGAATCCTGGTCCGGACATTTTTCGCCCAGTTGGAAATTTACATCTAATATGATTTGTTTACCAATTAGAATAATTGTGTGAAAGTTAATCTATTGACATAAGTTGTTCCTGATTAGGTTTTCGTGTAAATCATATAACAGGCTGCGCTTACTGTAAATAAAAGAGTCTTAAAATAAGACAGAAGAACGACTGAAAAAGCATTTAAGACACGTAAATGTCTTAATATAGAGCTTAGACATAATAGCACCTTAATTTAAGATACTTGTGTGTCTTAATGGACCGGTAGTAGAAATGAACTAATATAAAGTGTCTTAATATGATGAAATGTCTTAAATTAAGATATCCAATTACAGACATTCACTGCACTGTGTTATCCCCGCAGCCATATTTGCTGTTGTGTGCCGTGCTCGAATCGAAAATTAATTCCTTCTATGAATATCAAAAAATCACTGTAAATGAACAGTGGACAAACATTTCAATCTCTATTGTCAAGACTTTCAGGTGAAAATGCAATACCTCTCCTGACCGCTGGATAATCCTCAGTAGAATGCAGTGTGAAATGAGCACATGTAAAAGAAACGCTATGTGAATTGAGCCTCGTGGTGATTCTGGCTTCAGTCTAATTGAGTTTTCTATTATAGCTGGTTACTTTAAATGGAATATACATTAATCAGTTATCTAGAAATCTTTGTTGGATATAAGAAAATATTTCCTCCATCTAAACAAAGGAATATACTAGAAAATGTATACCATGAAAGGGGTAAGTGACTTATAAAATATAATACTCCACTTTGTCCCTCTAATGTTTTCTGTATGTTATATTATTTTTTAACAAATTGATTTTAACAACTATAAATGTTATCTATGTTTTTATGATGTTCCATATCTAAAGTATACATTTATGTCTAAGATTTTTAAATTAATATTAATCCATATTTACGCTATTGTTTACCGTGGGTTTTTTTTTTTTCGTAATATAAAATACAATACAGTATTGTTTAACTTGGTGTTTTTACGCAGTTTTTCTTACATAAAAAAAACTTTAATCTTATTTATTTATTTATTTTTGTGAAAAAAAATATTGGTCTCGTTTTTAACTATATGTATTATTGCAACTGTCGTAAACATTTATTTTTTTGTTGAATTAAGTAAGCTTTTTTTTTTCTTTTTAATGGAAACATGAATGAATTAACATATAAATTTTTGACAACTTTAATTATTAAATGCTCTTATATGTTAAATTGAAGCAAAAAGACATGCAATGTTTTCAGATTTTTCTAATTATCTGATGGAAAATATTTATATATGAACGGCGAATTTAATAATAATTTGAAATGATGTGTAAAATTATTTAAAATATTTATTCCTGTTTAACAATAATATTATTAACTGTTGTATCATAAAATGATTTCTTAAGTGATTTTAATATTTTACAGCAAGATAATTTTGAATAATAAAATCATACGTAAATGATGATGTTAATTTAACCTCACACACACAAAAAAAATAGTAATAATAATAATAATAAATAAATAAATAAACAAACAGTGTTATCAGAAATTTTAAATATGCTTCAAATGTTTGTTTATGAAAATGTGCCCGGATTTATGTTTGTGTACATTTTCCTTGAATTATGAAATGAAATATAAAAACTTGTTATGATTTACCTTATGAAGCATAGAAAAATTTCACAAAGAAGAGGGGGATTTGTTGATTGGAAAATAACATTATATTTATATTGTCTACAATGTTGAAAGGGTAGGGAATTTCGTTTTTTAATTACATTGAATCTATGAAAAAATAACATAAATAATAATCCCAGATATGGTTTGTATGTATGTCTAATAATTTAAATTGACTAAATGATTAATAAACTTCTTCGATTATTTTCTAAAGTAAAAAAAAAAAAAAATAATAATAATAATAATATTTTTAAATACTTCAAAATGTATTAATATATCTTGGAATCGAATCTGATGACTGTAAATAAAAAAAAAATAATAATAAAGACATAAATAAATAAAAATATATAATGCAGTCTGTTGTAGTCTTCCATAATTGGCAAACATTTACTTTGCTTTGTAGCTTGTAAGTTTAAGATTTAGCTTGCTGTCAATGAGACAGTGTAATTAAGAGAAAAAAAAAATCTTCTAAGATGTTTCGAGTGTTTAAAAAGACCTCATTTTACATGTTCAAATGTCTAAAAAATGGCGGCTTTTTAAGACATTTTAAGTGTTTTAAAAATGGCGGCGTTTTAAGACGTTTCAATGTGTTAACTTCAGAAGCAAAAAGGTATCTTAAAAAGTAAGACACGTTTTTTTTTCATTTAAAATGTGACCATCCACTTAAGACACTTTTTTAGCTGAATTTCAGACGTTTGCGTTTACAGTGCTGCTATACTGCATTTTACACGATATTCGTAATAGTTGTATCTAAAAACTTCATATACTGTTGCACTATCACATAAATAGATCCTTATTAGGGTTGGATGTATACTGCTCAACAGGTTTCGCTTTTATGCTGCTTGAATTGAGACTATTTGTTGCAGACATCTAAGAGGGTGTGGGCCGAAATTCAATTATTTGCTTGGAAAATGCATTCTTTTAAAATGCACATATTTCAACGAACCTATACGTTTTGAATCCTCATGATGACCATAGGTTATCATTTAAATTTGACACTGTGATAGCGAATTTTGAAGTTTTAACATGTTTGAGATAGAAGAAAGTTTTAGTATTGGCACATCCGACTACTTTACCTACAACTTTTTAAGGAAAATGAAAATGACATTACCTTTAGAGACATCGATTAAAAAAATTATAGAATCGTTTAAATCGAGTTGGCCATAGTATCGATTAAATCGATTAAAAAATTCGAAATCGCCCATCACTAAATATATATACAGGTTGTTGAATATTATCGTTGTCCTTCTGCTAATATTTAAATCCTTCGCTTTAAATATATAGTTCCAATTGCGAAAATGTTTCAAATACCGTGTTTTATCATATCAAAAGTTATTTAGGAATTTTGTAAAGATACAATTTTAATTTTTTTCTAAAATGTTTAAAGTGTGCTATTATAATTCTTAAAAGTAACATGAGAATAAACTTCAGATAGTAAACCCCTGAAAATATATCTCAAAACATATTTTATTTGACCGTTTTTATTAACAACTTATCTTCAACTTACTATCGAATGGCTCATCGCGTTTTGTGGATAAATGTAAAAAAATTGTCTGTGAATTTCATCTGGTTAAGTGTTCCTAGCATTCAGAAAGCAGATGACAGACCGTAACTCGCGTGCGGCGGAGGTTCAATTTTTTTTGAATTCCTACTATTAGCTCACGCTCTCCCTATATTTATTTATATATTTATTTTGTTCAAATTTTCAATCGTTAATAAAATACTCATTATTCATCCTATCAAGATGAAATAATTTTTTTTTTTCAATGCCTACTATTAGCTCACAATTTCCCTTTGTTTATTTATTTATATATTTATCTTGTTCAAATTTTCAATCGTTAATAAAATACTCATTATTCATCCTATCAAGTTGAAATATTTTTTTTTCAATTCCTACTATTAGCCCACTCTCTCCCTATATTTATTTATATACTAGCAAACCCCGCGGCTTTGCTCGCGTAATATTTGAAATATGCCAAGTGATATTTATATGTCTAATTTTTATTAAAAGGTACTAACTAAATTTTTATTTTATTAAAAGGTAATATTTTATTTTATTAAAAGGTACTTATTACTCTTAGGAATAATTTAAAAAAATTACTATTTAAAACACAGCTTGATTAAACATCATTGTTACACTGCATAAGGCAGAAATGAGACTTAAATTAATAAAACGAAATAAAACTAAATAAATAATAATTTAGAAAATATTTTGAAACTTTTATGCTCAATTCAGTATTCATTTGAAGTTTTGAATTTTTTAGAAACCATCTTCTTACATCTTAAAATCAAATTCCAACTCCTACCACCTCTCTCAACATAAAGGGCTATGTTGAAATCGGAACTGTCACCATTAATTTGCCAACATTAATTTTGAAATTGTTTTGTTATTTCCTAATATTCCACAGAAACGCAATTTAGAAAGCTTTTAAAGGCCTTTTTTAGAGCGTTTGTTGTTCCTGTGAATCCCAGGTGGTAGAATCATCGGCATAAAATATAGCCTGTGTAGGATCAGAGACTGTTACCATTGATTTGCAACTATTACATTTATATTTGGTTTATATTTCCTGAAATAGCGTAAAAATCGTAATTTAGGACTTTTTTAGAATGCTTTTCGCACCTCCCCTTCACTTCACCCCTTTTTAATTCGAATTTATTTTCGACAGTCCTTCGAGGGCATTCATATTTTATAAGTAACTACCATGCCATATTTAAAGTTTCTAGCGTTTTCAGTATCACAGGAATCGCAATTTAGAAAGTTTTTAGCTACTGCAACCCTCTGGTGGTAGTGGCACAGACATAAAATATAGCTTATGTTTGAGCAGGTTCTATCACCAACATTTTGTTATCATTATATTTTTAATCGGTTTCGTATTTGAAAAGATTAAATAAAAATAGTAATTTATAACGCTTTTCGCTCACTTCATCTTTTTAAATTTGAAATTTTCTTTCCACAGTTCATAGAAAACAGTTGCATCTTGTAAGTAAATAACATGCCATACTTCAAAGTGTTAGACCCTACAGTTATGCAAAAAACGCAAATTAGAATATGTTTTCCTTTTGCAACCCTCAGATGGTAGTGACAGCAACATAAAATATAACCTATGTTATAGCAGGGACTGTCACCATTGATTTGCAACCATTACTTTTGAAATATTTTTTTTAATTTCCTAAGATTGAGTAGAAATCGCAAATTAGAACGTTTTTAGAACGCTTTTCGCGCATTTTCACCTCTTTTTAAATTTCCATTTTTTTTCGAAACTGTTCTTAAAGATCATTTATATGTAATACATATGTATCTTGCCTAATTTTAAGTTGCTAGCCCCTACCGATTACAAAAATCGAAATTTGGAACGCTTTTTTGCTCCTGCAACGTCTAGGTGATAGTGATACCGACTTAAAATAGCGTCTATGTTAGAGCAGAGGCTGTCAGCATCAACTTCTTAACATGACTTTTGAAATCAGTTTGATTCTTCCTGAGATATTGGTGACAAATCGGCATTTAGAACGTTTTTAGAACGCTTTTCCCTCATTTTGCTCCTGCATCTCCTCTGGGTTAGTCGAAACATATATAAAATATATCTTATCTTGGAGCAAGATCTGTCACCATTATTTTAACACCATTATATTTGAAATCGGTTCAGTATTTTCTGAGATTGCATAGAAATTGCAATTTAGAACGCTTTTTGCGCATTTTGACCCCCCCTTTTAAATTTCGATTTTTTTAGGAAATGTCCTTAGAGATCATTGATATCTTATAACTAACTACCATTCTAAATTTCACGATTCAAGGCCCTTCCGTCACGTAAAAACCGCAATTTAGAACTTTTTTCTCCTGCACTCCCTTTGGGTTAGTGGCACCGACATAAAACATAGCCTATGTTGGAGCAAGGATTTTCACCACCATTTTGACGCCATTATTTTTTTAATCGATTTGGTATTTCCTGAGATTGTGTAGAAACTACCATTTAGAACGTTTTTTAGAACGCTTTTTGTGCATTCTCACCCCTTTTAAATTTCGAATTGTTTAAGAACTGTTCTTAGACATCATTTATATCTTATAGGTTACTAATATTCCAAATTTCATATTTCTAGGCCCATCAGTAACGCAAAAATCGCATTTTTAGAACGTTTTTTGCTCCTGAACCCCCTTTGGGGTAGTGTCACCGACATAAGATATAGCCTATGTTCTAAGTTGGCCGAACACCATCATTTTGATACCATTACTTTTGGAATCGGTTCGGTAGTTCCTGAGCTTATCTCCGACAAATAAACAATTTTTTCCTCTTTATAATATGACTAGCAAACCCCGCGGCTTTGCTCGCGTAATATTTGAAATATGCCAAGTGATATTTATATGTCTAATTTTTATTAAAAGGTACTAACTAAATTTTTATTTTATTAAAAGGTAATATTTTATTTTATTAAAAGTTTTTTTTATTATTAAAAGGTACGTATTACTTTTAGGAATAATTCAAAAATTACTATTTAAAACACAGTTTGATTAAACATCATTATTACACTGCATTAGGCAGAAATGAGACTTAAATTATTAAAATGAAGTAAAACTAAATAAATGATAATTAAAAAAATATTTTGAAACTTTTATGCTCAATTAATACGCTCATTTCAGTATTCATTTGAAGTTTTGAATTTTTTAGAAACCATCTTCTTACATCTTAAAATTAACCATCATGTCAAATTCCAAGTCCTACCACCTCTCTCAACATAAAGGGCTATGCTGAAACAGGAACTGTCACCATTAATTTGCCAACATTAATTTTTAAATTGTTTTGTTATTTCCTAATATTCCACAGAAACGTAATTTAAAAAGCTTTTAAAGCCCTTTTTTAGAACGTTTGTTGTTCCTGTGAACCCCAAGTGGTAGAATCACCGGCATAAAATATAGCCTGTGTAGGATCAGAGACTGTTACCATTGATTTGCAACTATTACTTTTATAATCGGTTTATATTCCCTGAAATTGCATAGAATCGTAATTTAGAACTTTTTTAGAATGCTTTTCGCACCTCCCCTTCGCTTCACCCCTTTTTAATTCGAATTTATTTTCGAAGTTCCTTCGAGGGCATTTATATTTTATAAGTAACTATCATGTCATATTTAAAGTTTCTAGCCTTTTCAGTATCACAGAAATCGTAATTTAGAAAGTTTTTAGCTCCTGCAACCCTCTGGTGGTAGTGGAACAGACATAAAATATAGCTTATGTTTGAGTAGATTCTATCACCAAAATTTGTCATCATTATTTTTTTAATCGGTTTGGTAATTTATAAGTTTGCTTAAAAATTGTACGAGTAATTTATAACGCTTTTCACTCACTTCATTATTTTTAATTTGGAATTTTCTTTCGGCTGTTCTTAGAAAGCAGTTGCATCTTGTAAGTAAATACCATGCCATACTTCAAAGTGTTAGACCCCTCAGTTGTGCAAAAAACGCAAATTAGAACATGTTTTGCTTTTGCAACCCTCAGCCTCAGATGGTAGTGACAGCAACATAAAATATAACCTATGTTATAGCAGGACTGTCACCATTTATTTGCAACCATAACTTTTGAAATAGCTTTAGTATTTCCTTAGATTGAGTAGAAATTGCAATTTAGAACGTTTTTAGGACGCTTTTCGCGCATTTTCAATCCTTTTTAAATTTCCCATTCTTTCGAAACTGATCTTAAAGATCATTTATATCTAATAAATATGTACCTTGCCTAATTTTAAGTTGCTAGCCCCTACCGATCACAAAAATCGAAATTTAGAACGCTTTTTTGCTCCAGCAACGTCTTGGTGATAGTGATAACGACATAAAATAGCATCTATGTTAGCGCAGGAGGCTGTCAGCATCAATTTCCTACTATTACGTTTGAAATCAGATTCATTCTTCCTGAGATATTGCCGACAAATCGGCATTTAGAATGTTTTTAGAACGCTTTTCGCGCATTTTGCTCCTGCATCTCCTCTGGGGTAGTGGAAACAGAAATAAAATATAGCCTATCTTGGAGCAAGATCTGCCGCCATCATTTTTACACCATTATATTTGAAATCGGTTCAGTACTTCCTGAGATTGCATAGAAATCGCAATTTAGAAAGTTTTTTACAACACTTTTTGCGCATTTTGACCCCCTTTTAAA
This sequence comes from Maratus speciosus, assembly GCA_963932465.1. Classification (NCBI taxonomy): domain Eukaryota; kingdom Metazoa; phylum Arthropoda; class Arachnida; order Araneae; family Salticidae; genus Maratus; species Maratus speciosus. Next base: position 261,227,727 of record OZ010800.1, on the reverse strand, counting down.
ATTCGATTTTTTTAGGAAATGTCCTTTGAGATCATTGATATGTTATAACTAACTACCATTCCAAATTTCACGATTCTAGGCCCTTCCGTAACGCAAAAGCCGCAATTTAGAACGTTTTTCTCCTGCACCCCCTTTGGGGTAGTGGTACCGACATAAAACATCGCCTATGTTGGAGCAAAGGTTGTCACCATCATTTTGCGCCATTATTTTTTAGATCGGTTTGGTATTTCCTGAGATTGTGTAGAAACTACCATTAGAACGTTTTTTAGAACGCTTTTCGCGCATTTTCACCCCTTTTTAATTTCAAATTGTTTAAGAACTGTTCTTAGAAATCCTTTATATCTAATAAGTAGCTAATATTTCAAATTTCATATTTCTAAGCCCTTCAGTAACACATAAATTGCATTTTTAGAACGTTTTTTGCTCCTGCACCCCCTTTGGGGTAGTGACACCGACATAAAACATAGCCTATCTTGGAGCAAGCGTTGTCACCTTCATTAAGACACCAATATTTTTTAAATCGGTTTGGTATTTTCTGAGATTGTGTAGAAACTACCATTTAGAACGTTTTTTAGAACGCTTTTTGTGCATTTTCACCCCTTTTAAATTTCGAATTGTTTAAGAACTGTTCTTAGACATCAATTATATCTTATAAGTAACTAATATTTCAAATTTCATATTTCTAGGCTCTTCAGTAACGCTAAAATCGCATTTTTAGAACGTTTTTTGCTCCTACACCCCCTTTGGGGTAGTGGCACCGACATAAGATATAGCCTATGTTCTAAGTTGGACTCACACCATCTTTTTGATACCATTACTTTTGGAATCAGTTCGGTAGTTCCAGAGCTTACCTTCGACAAATAAACAATTTTTTCCTCTTTATAATAGGAGTATAGATGAGTATAGATTTATCTTGTTCAAATTTTTAATCGTTAATAAAATACTCATTATTCATCCTATCAAGTTGAAATAATTTTTTTTTCAATTCCTACTATTAGCTCACACTGTCCCTATATTTATTTATATATTTATCTTGTTCAAATTTTCAATCGTTAATAAAATACTCATTATTCATCCTATCAAGTTGAAATAAATTTTTTAAAACTTGTACTGGATGACACTTGATGTTAATACAGTTTTTTCAAGTATTAATTAATTGCCGAAACGTCAGTGAAGGCTTACTGTGGAGACACGAAAAGTTTTGATTTCCGTTTGTCTGTCTGTCCGTCTGTCTGTCTGTCTGTCTGTCTGTCTGTTCCGCGATAACTGCCGCAAAAAGCATCCGATCAGCTTGAAATTAATTGGGCATATTCGTGAGATACCCGGACGTAGCTGTATAGTTTTTGGTTAAATTTCGTTCATTCGTTCGGAAAATATGGAAGATTTTATTTTTCTTTATAATGCTTTTCTACGGCAAGTCAGACGATTTTCAAATTTCGATTAGTTGAAAGAAAATGGCACGTTTGATTAATGGATTTAAATGTCAAATTATGGATACTAAAATTCCAAATAAGGGTTTTAAATTATTCCTATTGTATTGAAGTTTTATCAATATATCTATCAGATTTTGTTATTTACGTGTATAATGTTTTGAGGACATTTATACATGTATTCCAATAATATAAAGAATTTTCAAATTAATTTTCTTGTTTTACATGATACATATTTCTTCTTTTTTTTTCCTTTTCTTCGTTGCCTAGCGACTGTTATTCTTAGCCTATCATTGCGTCAAATATGAACGAAGTTAGTAAATTACGTTAATTTTGTTGCAGGTACTATTAAAAGGCTATCACAAAAAATATTTTATCGCGCCAAATCGATGCAATTTATGCAATTAACAGTGGGCACGATAATGAATTATTTTCCAGTAGATTTATAGATCTCCAGATATGCATATTTTGGGGGCTTTTAATATGTTATTGCTATCGCATGGATTAGGATGTTTAAACTAATGTTTAACCATGAGTAGTATATGGGGCCTACTCTGGAACACTTTTCATACTCCACTAAATAGAAATATTTAACGATTTTTGTAAGATTTTGCTCAAAAAAATTGCCTGTTAAAATATCGAGGATGTAACGATTTTATAACGATTTATCGAGCAAATAATGATAAAAAATTGTATGATTTGCATTGGTTGGATATTTTTATTTTTTCTACAAAATTATGTAAAGAAGAAGTTTTAAGAAAGGGTTATAAAGAATCAAATAAACGGGATAATAACGTAATCAATTTAGATTAAATAATGATCATTTTTAAATGCTAATATTTAATTATTATTGTGATGAAAAATTTTGACAGACGTCCTTTCTTAATAGTCTATCAATTGCTAATAAACAACCTTCCTCTACACAGTAAAAAATTAAACCTATTTTAGAATGTCACCCAAAATGAAACAACACCCATATTAGCTTTCGAAACTCCAATATGGGCTGTAATATACCTATTTAAGGGTATGAGACCCGTAACAGGTCTTAGATCTCTCCAAATTGGGTGAAAACGGTTACATATTCATAGACACAGCTTTGCGATACCCAGTATGGGGACAGTGAACACACAAATTGGATTACAGCTCTGCTGGTATGAGCAGCGGGCGCTGATTTGGGTAACGACTACTACCCATTTATCTTGATTCGGATAAATAGCAGCGTCACTGCGCGCCATGTTTGATTTCTTCATTTCGTCTGTGTTGTGTTTGTGTGGCGTCTTGTTTACGAGTTCGAATTCTTTGGATATTTACAGAACCCTCGCTGTACCATTACTGGATTTATTCGGGTATTTATTGAATTGTTTGTTACTTTATGTTATTGTAATGTTATTTGTATAAATGTTGACCTAACAAATTTGTTTTGTTACATTCCCATTTACACGTGTTCCACTATAAATTAAAGTGGATTTTATGAGTTCGCTGCAACATTATTGATTGTCATCAGGGCCGAAACTAAGGGGGAGGGGGGCAGATGGGATACATTATATAACATTTCCAATATAAAACAGTATTAAAAAGTCTAATATAATCTCAAAAAAGTATTTTTATTTTTTATTAACTGTGTACTGTTATTTTTGCTTTAAGTGACATAGCACAGAGGAATAACAAAACTCAAAGACTTCTTTCTTTGTGATTGATCATGAAAAATTTTTGGTTAACTAAAATGTATATTTTCTTATAATTTACTGGCTACAGATTTTTCTTTCTTTTTTATGAAGTTTTTAATTTAGACAGGTGAAAAAAAAATTGCCTGCTCCATAAAATATTAAAAATGAATGTTTTAATGCTGTTCTATATATAATTTTTCATAATCTGTAACATATTTTGTGGTGTTTTTTTTTTTCTTTTTTTATAGAGCAAAAAAGGACCCAAATGATATATTTGACATTGTTTTGAATGTATTTTTGTTTCATATTTTTTAAGAATAATAATTAAAACATTAAAATCTGTTTTTTAGACAAAGATTTGAAGATTAAATGCAAATGTCATAAAAGATTAAAACATATAATTATATGAAAATAAGACTAGAATAAACTATAGAACTCCACAGTTTTTTAAGGTATGATTAACTGTAACTCGGTTCCATTTTAACCCTTTAGTACGCAGCTTTACATATATCCAAACAACAGTGTTTTGAATTTAATAGATTTTTTTATTCGTATACACCTAATTCACACCAGAAAATTAAAGTAGCAAAATTTACTTTACTTAATAACAAACATTCCGTATTTAAATAAAGTGAAATTAACCATTGAAACTTTCTGGTGTGAAGTCAGATTCTCTGAACTACGTAATTTCTAGAACGTATTATATCATGGGAATTAAAGGGTTAAAGGTTAAGTTTTATAAAATATATAATTATATAAAATAACGTATTTGGAGATATACTTATTAAAATATTTACTAATTTCCAATATTTTAGCGTAAAACAGCCACACGATAGTAATTTTATCACAAGTGCAACAGAAGAAAAGATTGACGTATTATATAAAAAATGTATCTCTGATTTTTTTCATTATTTTTCCCGTGTTATAAACCTTTCAGAGAATCATATATAATTTTTTCGAAACAAAATAAAAAATCGCGCATTTAAGGGTTAAGCATGGATAATGACAGAATACCTAAATATTATAATTCACATATAAAATGCCACAAAACCATGCATGAGATAAATAACAATTATGCTTTCGGCATTCGATATAGCGGTCAAAATCACCCCAATTGGTCTTTCTAATGTTAAAAGTAAATTTATTGCTTGTGGTGAGAATTATATTCTATCAAAGAAATTTTTTAACTTTTAAAATGACAAAAAAAAAAAAAAAAAAAAAAAAAAAAATACAAATTAGTGTTTCAATTTTCTTTTAATGTGACAAATTAAAGAAATTATAAAAGCTGGTAGCATAACACATTTAATTTGATAAGTTATCTCATAAGAAAGTCGTAATTTTGCTTCAAATCAAGATCTTCAGCAGAAAGATTCTAAATATGATAGAAAAAAATTCCAAAGTTGCCGAGAAAATTATTTAATTATTTATTATTGGAATCTCATCAAAAATCGAAATTGAGCTAATTGTTTTATATTTTAAATATCAATAATTTATTTTATTTATTTATTTATTTATTTTTTTTTTTTGGGGGGGGGGGAGTATTATTTTAACTTCGAAATTTTAATCTTATCCCTTAATAAAAGCACTAAAGTCTATGGAGTTAATTAGGATGTTAATTAACATTTAAAATAAATTCATATACATTGTATCAATCATTTGGGGTGTGTTCAAAATAATAGGTACTAAATATGCCAAGAAAAATATTTCAATTTATCCAAATTGGATGTTGAATTTATCCTTAAACAGGTATTTAAAGGCACCCAAATTGAGTATTAATGTGTCCTAAAATATATATTTAGGATTGTGCAAAATAGATGTTAGCATGACCAAATAGGGTGATAAGTATTCTCCAAAATGGGTGTTTAGTAATATTCAGACTGGGTGTTAAGATATCCAAATTGGATATTAAACACTGCCTAAAATGGATTCTGAGTGGTGTCCAAAATGTGGCTTAAGATACCCAAAATGGGTATTTAACGGTGTCTAAAATGGATACATAGTGATAACCAAAACAGGCATGGATCCTGACCCAATTTGGTATAAACCCAAATTGGGTAACCTCAACCTAAGAATCTTTCAACCCAAATTGGGTTTTTTTTTTACCTATTTTAGGTCTTATGTTTTTCTGTGTAGGATAATCTTGATAGGAAAAGCAAAGAGCAGCGTTATATAATAAGTTATCGGCATTATAACCAATCCTAAAATCTTTAGTTGCATTAAAAGCTATAGAATAGTATAAGTTATTATCTCCGGGAATATAAATATGAAAATATTCTTTTGTTTCTGGTATTATATTCCAATTGTCATCACATTTACTTTCTATCCAAAAATAAACACCAGGTTGAGAAAATTTAGAGGCTTGATCCATTTTATATATTTTAGCGGTGAAAGTTAATTTTATTGTATCATTGAAACTATGAAATATAGTATAATTATTAGAGTTATCGATGCTATGATTTGTAATAACGGGGTCAAATTTCAAATAATGAAAGGTAGGCGAAAGACAATTAAAGAGTAAAGTACTTATGACAAAATATTGTAACATTTATTTCTAAATAAATTTTCGATAGATTAAATAAAATCCATTCGAACAAAGTTTAGACAGATGAAATAAATAAGAAATATCAATTGCATTATATTGAAGTCTGAAATAAATGTTAAATGATTTTTATGATAAGTTTTAAATTTTGAATAGATCTCTCTTTTTTATTAGCAATAATAAATACTATTCTGGATATTTTGATAGTTCGATAAAATTAAAAAAAATAGTTTGTGTGGAAATGAACCCATCTTTGCCAGAAAAGAAATTTGTACTTAAAAACAGATATATTTTTGATTTCCGTAAATATTATTCTGGTAGTTTGATAGTTCGATAAAAGGTCCATTCGATTATTGTAAGATTTAAAACAAATTGTAGGATTAAGCTTTTTCTAATTCATAATCATAAAAGCCGTCATTATTTTTTCCTTTAAAATGAAAGATATAACCACGTTCATTCAGTTTTGTTATTGCTGCTTCAGAAATTTTTCCATGACTCTTTTTAAGAAAATAATCCTTTTCTACATCATTAACTTCTAATCTTGCAATAGTGGTATTTCCAAATTTTGTTTGAATTTTCTTCAACGAAATCAGTTTGTATTTCCCTGTCTCTAAATCTTTTAGCTTATGAGTTACAGGGAACGATCTGAGACTGTTGAATTCTTCCATTTATTAAGAAACAATTTTTGAAAGAAAATTTTTATAGTACAGACATCTGTACATAGAACAGCCCTGTCCTAGGATTCGAACGCATCTCGGTACTTCTAATATTTTTATAGGAATTCCCCATTCTTCAAAGGTACTTTTCGGAAAAACTCCTCCTTTAAAAGCAAATGTCCCTCCGTATATCTGATGCAATTGTAAGAGATAATCTTTTACATTGTCGCTACTAATCCATAAGCCTGTATTATCTGAATATCGTTTAAATCTTAAACCATGGATATCGTTAGTACATCTACGAACTATTCCATGGTCTTGATCACCTAATTCATAGTTAGGTGTAAATACAGAAATCGTTTCACCTATTCCTTCTTTTAAATGAACCCAGCTTATTTCTCTCGCTATAGATTTGAACGGAAGTATAAAACCTTGAACATTTATGATAAGAGTGACATCGTCCATTTATTAGAAAAGATTATTTATAAATTAAAAATCTGGCTTAAAATCCAAAAGGTACAGTATCAAAGTTATCTAAAATTCTTCTTTTATCATATCCAAACATATATCTTTTATTCATTTTATTCACTTTAATATTTTTATCTTTTTGTATCTGAAATTGATTTATTTCTACATCTATATGCTCAATTTCCCCAGTTATTGTTTTCATTCTCTCGTCAAAATTGAGCTTAGTTTCGCTCTCATAACTCATTTTAAATCCTTTTACTTTTCCTTTTACAGAACCATCGTTCAGAATATAACCATAATCTTTACTAGCTCCAGATATCCACGATTTCATATATTTATCTTCTCCTAATTCATCGGTCCATTCGCCTAACATACAGCCTGTTTTTACTTTATTAGAGCCATCATCGATATAAACAATACTATCTGTATCGTAATACATTACTTTATCTCCTAATTTATCAAGCATTTCATATAATCTTATTCTAGCCGAACTGGTTGTAAAAGTCGCTATATAATTATTCGTATTAAAGTTATTCTTGACATATTCATCTTTCATCTTATAATCCATTTGCACACACTCATCATTTAAAAATATCATATTCAAGTCTTTAATGCGGTCGTTCAGTATAATTCTATAAAAGTCTGCCAATTCTGTAACATTCTCTGTATGTTTCATATTTTTTTCTGTCCGAAATTTCCCCATAAAGAGTTTAAACAAATTTTGGATATAAATCTCATTCCTGGGTTTTCTTTGATTTCTCCTAACCTTATACCCAATTTCTTTTCTACGCACCTTTTATATTCTTTTTCAGTTTTGAAATTTTCAGGCCATTTATCATCTGTTTCTAATTTGATTTTCAAAAACATTTTAACATAATCCTTAAATAATGTATTAGATTTTTTTTCAAAATGCCAAACTTCATAGATATTTAAAATCTTATAACCTTTTTCAATAGCCAGTTCAACTTCGGTAGTTGTCCACGTACCAGTAAAACTTCTCTCCTCATCCGTATGATTACATTCATTATTCCGCATATCATAACATTTTTTACATTGTTTCTTTTCGCATTTTATAGGTTTTGAACATAATTTACACAAACTAAATATTAATTTTTCTCCTTTATAAGGTAAAACAGGATGATAGAGTTTTCTAGGTGGAAGTACTTTACATTGTATCAAACCATACCAATTCTTATCATATTTTTCCGGATTATAAATTTTTACCGGATGACCAACAGGATAGTAATCAAAGTAATTCACTGTTGGATAAAGTGAACAAACATCGATATATCTACCCTTTTCATTTTCTTTCATTTCGTATATTAATTTCGTAGGTTCACACCTACCGCCGGTGAATGCGTTTCCAGGATTTAAAGGTTCTATAAAATCTCTTTTCCATTCATTTTTCATATATTTTTTAATTTCTTTGTCACTATCAAAATCACATTCCCATATTTCAATCAATTCAAATCCTTTATCTTTTATTTTTTTATTTATTTTTTGAGTTCTTTCATACAAATCTTTCATGCATATCTGATTTTGAAGATTGACGGTGGATTCTGTAAAACAGCGAGGACAACCGTGCCAATGACATCCTTGAAACTGATAAACGGTATTATTATAAAAACCATCTACTTTATAAGTTTTATCCCCTAATTTCAATTTTTTCTCACCACCATTTAAAGCATGCTGTATTTTGATATTGTGTTTTTCAGACAGATAGTCTAGCCAAATGATCGATTTCTTACTGAATTGATCCTTTGGAATACACTCCTCATCAATCGCTATTGTATTCACTGGAATAAATTTATCTCTGTATATAGCCATGCAAACGCCAGCTAAAGTGACATATTTAAAAGGATCAATATTAGCAATGTTTAGAAATAATCTTCGCAATTCTAAACATCCTTTTCTTAAAATATCAACATCAGACCTACAATATTTTATAATTTCTTTTTGAAAATCAAATGTTTCGTTTTTTACCGATTTATACCATTTATCAAAAGTTTTTCTTTGATCTAAAGTCATAGTATCATAACCATAATAGTATTTTTCAGGATATTTTCCTACATAATTTTGATTTTTCTTAGTGTTAAACAAATGAGGAAAATAACCTTTTGCCAATTCCGTTAGTCCAAACGTTTTAGGAAATTTTCTTAGCGGAATCAGTGTAAAATTTATAGAATCGATAAACCTTATATTATATACGGTTGCTTGCATATATATGAGTTTATTTCCTTGATATATTGTAAACACTTTAATTTTATTTTTAAAGCAGTATTTAGCTAGAAATTGAAAATCGAATCCTTTTCCATAATGCGCTAATACTGTATAACCGCAATGTTTCTCTTGGAATAACCATTCACAATATTCATTTTCATTCTTAAATATTTTTTCTTTTTCCGTTAAAATCATGATTTATAACTAGATTGACTTGGTGATTTCCTGTCTCTTGGTTCGTCTCAACGTCAAAAAACATATATTTTTCTGTAAATTCTGACGTTTCACATTTCTCACACCATTTCTTTCTGTCTTTTTTATTTTTAGGACAGATATTTTTACAAGTCCCTCCCTTAGATTCTTTCCTACGTATATAACATTTATGATCTTCCAAAACCCATCCTCTGCAGTTTTTACATAGTCTTTCTCCACATTTATGATCTTTCGGTTTTCTTTGTCTTCTATTGATATTTCTCTTACATTTTAAACATTTCCACAGTGTTTCACAGACTGCTTCATTTTTATGATTTTCGAAGCAGTTTTTTCCTTTAAAAGATCTAAAACAATCATTGCACTGAATATCATCTCCTTCGCAATTACTCTCTTTCCTAAAACATCTATTACATTTTAAAGAACATTTATGTTGATCACTTCTTTTATAACTGACTTTACAATAATCACAATAATTTTTTTTTCCTAAAAATCCTGTAACCGTTGTAATGACATCAAAATGATTTGTATTTTTTAAAATGTAAACACAATTAGATTTATAGGTACCACTGTATATTTTTTCGTTAAAATTTTCTCTGCAAAATATAGTTATTTGAATATCTAAAAAAATTTCGAATTGTTTAATATGCTCTAAATTACACATTTCTAACGGAATATCACACATTTCATGCAATTTTATCGCTAAACTTTTTTGTAAATTTCTACCCATTTTTATGTATTTAACATCTAAATCTGTAAGTTTTTCTAGATTTAATTTTTCGCATAAAATTTTACGATTTTGAATAGCCAGGGCTGTAACGATGGATCTAGCCAAACAGATATTATCGTCATTTTTAATTTGAAGAATACTTTTTTTATTGACAACATCGTTATCGTTCAGTAATTTCAAATGTTTACCACCTTTAGGCAAATCAACGACTGTAAAAATAAATTCACAGTCTTTAATATCCAACTCTTTGTATTCAATTTTATGCGTTAAAACATCTAAATAGGTCTCATAGGCTTCTTTCGTTGACATCATTTTAGGGTGGAAGGGTTGTGTTAAATAGGGATTGAATACAATTATATCTACCTTTCCTTCAATTTTTCCAATTGCTCTCCTGAATAAATCTTTTAAGATACTATAATACTGGCCCGGTGTGAGTTTGTTTATTTGTCTTATTTTATAAACATATCTATAAGCATTAAATTTTTTTATAAATTTTTTTTCTTTCTCAACAATTTCGTAATCGGGTCTAAACAGATTTTCCAAATTTGTTTGCAATTTGACTTTCTTTTCTGTCTTTTTGATCAATTTTTCATCTTTATATTTCAAGCCGTAGTAATCAAAGAGTTTTTTAAGTTTTGGACGGTTTTTCGGTTCATTTATAAATTGTTTCAATTTTTCATTCAAATCAGGAAATAATTTTTTAAGATTTACCACTGTTTTTATCTTTTTTTTTGGATCAAATTCTTCTGTGTTATTGTTAAATTTTAAATCGAAAGAATCGAATATTTTTTTCAATTTATTTCTTTTTTTAGGATTTTCGATAAATTTTGTCTGTATTTTATTTAAATAATCTGTGACATCTAATTTTAATAAATCTACTAAAACATATTTGTATTCCCCAGTTTCTTTTATATATCTTATTATCAATCTGATTAAATCATCTTTTTTACAATGTTGGGGTTGGTTTATATTTAAAAGTTTTACGACCTGCCTTAATTTTGAAATATGTATTTTTGAAACAGATATCAATCTTAGAGTTTCCTCCATTTATATACAAACATTTTTATAAATACTTTTTGCGACACATTTTTAAAAGCGACCACTATCTATAAATGCTCGTTAAATTAGACCACTTTCGGTGGCAGGTAATTTTACATTAAGCGATTTAAAATGAATGTCTTTAAAAGTATGAATTAAATTAAATTGAAGAATTTCTGAAAACAACTATTAAAAAATATATTTCAAAAAGAAGATCGTTTACTCAAAAGGACTAATTGCTGTCCATTGAAAGAAATCTGAATTTTTTCCTACAGGTTCGCCATTCAATTTTAAACATTCAAATCGAAATCCGTTTTTATCTATTTCTGTTATTCTAACAAAAAATGGTTCGCTGTATTTACATACAGGCGTTATATGAACATTGGGATGAACATTAAAGGTATGATTCCAATCTATATTTATTCTTTCAGTTGTACAATTACCTGTCAAAATCTTTGTACTTTTTGAATTACCCATTTATTTAGCCTAAAAATCACTGTCATAATCAGGCACTTCTATTTTACCTTTAAATTCTAAATAAAATTTTTCTGACATTTGAATATAAAATACCAATCCACTCTTTCTATATTTTGAAACTATCGAGTTTTTTTTTTAACTCCAATTGAATAATTTCTGAAAATGCAACATCCAATATAATACTTTCAACTAAAAAATACGTTCAATTAAAAACACAACTTTGAATATAATATTTTCAACTAAAAAATGCGTTCAATTAAAAACACAACATTGAATATCATATTTTCAACTAAAAAATGCGTTCAATTAAAAACACAACATTGAATATAATATTTTCAACTAACAGCAACATTCAATATAATACTTTCAACTAAAAAAATACGTTCAATTTAAAACACAACATTGAATAAGCAAGTTCAATATAAAACGCAACATTCAATATAATATTTTCAACTAAAAAAATGCATTCAATTTAAAACACAACATCATAAATTTATTTTGACGTTCGTTTGATATGATAATTGCTTTTTAAATGTCTCTTTTTATGAGCTAAAGTGTATTTTTTACCACATTCGCAATCAATTTTTTTATTTTTCATAGCTAAATGACAACTTTTGCAATTAGCGTAATGTTCTGTTTTGCCGTAACGAAATCGAGTATAATATTCGTCTAAAGGTTTAGTCATCTGACAATGCTTGCAAATTTTAGACAGCTCCATTTATTAAGAAACATATTTTAGAAAGCTATTCCAAATGTCTTCGTTTTTCTTATTAAATTTTACTTTCAAATTATTATCAATATTATAATAATCTAATATTTTCTTTATGAAATATAGGTAATTTATCGACTTTTTATAATACACTAAATCTAAAAATTGAATAAACATTTCTTCAGCTTTATATGGAATATTTAACTTCAATTTCCATTTCAATGCGTTAAAGCGACTTATCCGGGATTTGCGTCTTTCGCTTAAAAAAACATCTATATTTTTATATGTAAAATATTCACCGTCCGAATCGTACATTATTTCACTTTTTTTCATCTGGTCATAAATTTTGAGATATTTTTCGGGTATTCTGTTTTCTTTGTCAAAAGAATCCATTAAGTTAGAATCAGAATCATCTCTTAAAACGTCTTTAAAAAAGTCACAATTCATTTATTTAAACTTATTTTAATGTAATGCATTTAAAACCAAAAGTCCCGCCTAGGCGGGAGTTTTGATGAGTTATTTTAATAACATAATGATATTTGAAAAAGTCCCGTCTAGACGGGAGTTTTGACATTATAGCTTGTTTATATTTTAATATTTGAAAAAGTCCCGTCTAGGCGGGAGTTTTGATGAGTTATTTTAATAACATAATGATATTTGAAAAAGTCCCGTCTAGACGGGAGTTTTGACATTATAGCTTGTTTATATTTTAATATTTGAAAAAGTCCCGTCTAGGCGGGTTTTGGCATTATAGCTTGTTTATATTTTAATATTTGAAAAAGTCCCGTCTAGGCGGGAGTTTTGATGAGTTATTTTAATAACATAATGATATTTGAAAAAGTCCCGTCTAGACGGGAGTTTTGACATTATAGCTTGTTTATATTTTAATATTTGAAAAAGTCCCGTCTAGGCGGGAGTTTTGATGAGTTATTTTAATAACATAATGATATTTGAAAAAGTCCCGTCTAGACGGGAGTTTTGACATTATAGCTTGTTTATATTTTAATATTTGAAAAAGTCCCGTCTAGGCGGGAGTTTTGATGAGTTATTTTAATAACATAATGATATTTGAAAAAGTCCCGTCTAGACGGGAGTTTTGACATTATAGCTTGTTTATATTTTAATATTTGAAAAAGTCCCGTCTAGGCGGGAGTTTTGATGAGTAATTTTAATAACATAATGATATTTGAAAAAGTCCCGTCTAGGCGGGAGTTTTGATGAGTTATTTTAATAACATAATGATATTTGAAAAAGTCCCGTCTAGACGGGAGTTTTGACATTATAGCTTGTTTATATTTTAATATTTGAAAAAGTCCCGTCTAGGCGGGAGTTTTGATGAGTTATTTTAATAACATAATGATATTTGAAAAAGTCCCGTCTAGACGGGAGTTTTGACATTATAGCTTGTTTATATTTTAATATTTGAAAAAGTCCCGTCTAGGCGGGAGTTTTGATGAGTAATTTTAATAACATAATGATATTTGAAAAAGTCCCGTCTAGGCGGGAGTTTTGATGAGTTATTTTAATAACATAATGATATTTGAAAAAGTCCCGTCTAGACGGGAGTTTTGACATTATAGCTTGTTTATATTTTAATATTTGAAAAAGTCCCGTCTAGGCGGGAGTTTTGATGAGTTATTTTAATAACATAATGATATTTGAAAAAGTCCCGTCTATGCGGGAGTTTTGACATTATAGCTTGTTTATATTTTAATATTTGAAAAAGTCCCGTCTAGGCGGGAGTTTTGATGAGTTATTTTAATAACATAATGATATTTGAAAAAGTCCCGTCTAGGCGGGAGGTTTGATATTATAACGGAAAAATTAAATTGACTTGATATCTTTTTCGTCAACCCAAGAGTTAAATTCGTCGGAATAATTTAACCATTTAACTAGACATTTCTTTCCTTTCTTTTTTATTATTTTTTCAATCTTATACATTTTATCTTTTTTATTATATTTAACTAATTCCTGTTCATAATAAGTTCCTTTTATTTCGTTGCCATTCAAATCCGTTATCCTATAAGTAATAGGGTCAGTGTTTAATATTTCTGAAATGATGAAAATTTCTTCCGTAAAAGTAGGTTGGTATCCGCGGGTAAAAGCAGTCTGGTATTTCGAAATTCTTATTCTATCGCCAACCTTGAATTTCGGTTTTCTTATTATTTTTTCTTCGTATAAATTTTTATAAACTTCAGATTCGTTTTCTGCTCGACTCGCTTCGCTAGGTGTCATTTTGATAGACCTATGCTTGGAATTATTATAATTTTTAACTAATTCGTCCAATACATCTATATATCTTTTAGTATTGTTGGCTGCTAGATAGGTTCTAATTTTTTTATTAATTGTCCTGTTAAATCGTTCGACTACAGAACATTTTATTTCAACATTTTCAGTTGTAAACCACTGAATATTATGATCTTTAAATAATTTTAAAGTCCATTTATTTACAAATTCGGTTCCTTTATCACTTTGTAATCTTTCAGGAATTCTTTCTTTAAATATCTTTTTAAATGCTTCAGTTACTTCTTATCCTGTTTTTCTTTTTATCGGAATGGCCCACCCATATTTACTAAATATATCTATCACTGTCAATAAGTAATTAGTTCCGTTATTATATTTACTAAAAGGTTTGATAAACAATAAATCTGCTTGCCATTGATCATCGATATGACTGACATAAATGCGTCTTCGTTTAAATTTACGAATTAACCCTCCGACTGTCTTGGAAAAGGGCAAAATTGTAATGTTGTTTTATATGCATTTTGTTTTAAATGCTTAAAAAAAATGATTTTTTGAACATTTTATAAAAAAACTTAATAACGAATTTGAATGCAATCCTTGGAAGTATTAATAATTGTTCAATGTATTAAAAATACATTAAATCAATAGAATTATATTACTTTAAATATTGCTTGTATTGCAGTGAAACCTGGAGCTTAGTGAACGTATTAACACGGGCTTGTCAGTGAGGGGGTTAAAGGCTTATGTCTGGTATAAACATCTTGGCTGTGTAAAAAATCTGTAATTTGCTTTTGACTGAAACCTGTTTTCCGTTTTAATTCATTGATCCCACAATAACCACTTTCAGGATGATAATATATTTTTTCTAAGATACTTTTAGGATCTTTCATCCCTAAGATACTTTTAGGACCTAAGGTTTTCCTAAAAAAACACTCTTTTTAGAACCACAATCTAGACAAATACCTTTCATCATTGGCCTGTTATTTTTAGAAATTGCATTTTTAATATCTTTAGTTTCTGTATGGTTTTTACATTTTAAACAATAGATCTGTGTATTTCCCATACCAAAAGATTTTTTAGCTTTAATAATCGGTTTTATAATTCCTCTTTCAAATCTTTCTCTCATCGTTGGATTTTGAATATTATCTAATTCATCAATCATATTCTTATCGCATACTTCATTTCTACTTTTTGTATCTTTATTTTCTAAATAACATTTGTCACGCTTATATGCAATTTCATCCACTCTGTTAACAGGTTTAGACGAATTTTTATACGTTAAATCTGGATTTAATCGTGTTTTCCCCCATAATAATTGTGTCCCCGGGCCTGTAAAATTGTGTCCAGGTAAATGCATTTCAAAAGGTAAATTACTAATGACTTTATTCAGAAAACCCGATCCAGTTTGTCCGCATTTTAAACATCCGCCTTTAAAATTACCTTTTTTAGTTAAAGACGTAACAACAATTTTTTTACTTTTACAACTCATTTATTTGACAGGAAAAAGCTGACGCTTTCTAAGAAGTATATTTATATCCATTCAACTGTACTTTTTTCACATACTTTTCGATTGGGAAATATACTAAATTATTTATAAAATCTTGTTCTCTAACATACACTTCTTCTTCTGAAATTTTTTTAGCTTTCAACAAATTTAACAGTTGTTTATAAAAATTATAACATTGCTTGTATTCTTCTTTTCGTTCCAAAATACTTAAAGATTTCTCAATGACTTCTACAATTCCAGCACTCAAACTCAAAGCAGCCAGTGGTATTAATACAAAAGCTGATAATCCTGAAGCACTTAGCATAAATTTGCTAACAGATAAGGAAATACTTATCTTTTGATACAAATTGTAACTTTTCCTATATACATATAATCTCTTTTCTAAATATTCTTCCATTTATATAGGTTCAAAATTTTTTCTGTATCTCATTTCAGAATTTACTAAATCTAGCATAAAGAAATTACCCGTACAAGATTTATATTTTCAAGAAATTCTTTTTTCGTTAGATTTCCGTCTATTTCTCTGATTATCTGATTGATTTCCCTAGGCTGTAGTTTAAAAAATATGAAGTAATTACAATTTTTTCTAATATTTATAGGAGTTGAGTAATAAGACTGCGTTAAATAAATAATGGATGCATTTTTCTTTCGACCTCTTATAAACAAATCCTCTATAACTTTCTGGTCTTTTTCTGTAACACAATCGTCGAAAACAACGAGATTTTTTTCTGAGGAATCTAAATCGTCGACAGTAATAAATTCACTCAAATCTGAAGAAAATAATACATTCTTTTTATATTTATCATACAATTTTAATAATTGCTTTCTTTTATTTTTACTTATTTTTTTACATTTTATGATATCGTCTATTTCAACACCTTCAAACTGTGTATAATTTTCTTGTAATTTAGAATACTTTGGCTCGGAAATATCTTTTGCGCATAAATATAAAGTGTCGAAATCTAATCTTAAATTACTAGGATTCTCAAAGCCGTTTAATAAATTTATTAGTAAATTTGTCTTTCCACAACCTGATGGGCCGATTATTAATAATCTGAAAGGATGTCTGGGTAAAAAACGATGTTGTTTAGGGTCAGGCAATTCTTCCGGTTCTGTGTAATCTTTAATTTTAATCATTTATTAGACAGCGAAAAGCTGACGCTTTCGAATGTTGCTGCCAGTAAAAACATATTAGCTGTCAGTAAAAATAGACGTCTAAGCTATCGCTTCTAATTAGCTGTCAGTAAAAATAAACGGCGAAGCTGTCGCTTCTAATTTTAAAATAGAAAGCGACAGCTTTTCGCTGTCTATAAATGGATAAAATAAACGATTTAGAAAAAGATCGAAATAAGAAACAAAAAGAAGAATTAAAAAATGCAATAAAACTTGTCAAATTACAAGCAGATATTAGAAAAAATAATGAAGAACAGCGTGATAGAAAGCTAGGTATAGACAAAAGTTTAACTGAATTTCATAAACCTGTCACTAAAAAATTAGAAGAACAGGATAAAAGTAGAAAAGAAAATATTAAAGCTATCAACGAAAAATTGGACGAATTAAATATATCTTTACAGCCTATTGCAGAATCATCTAGAATTATTCCTGAAGCGATCGAGGATGTCAAAGAATTATATAAAGAACCACCGCTTATTTATAATGTTGATCAATATTTAAATACAGATTATTTAATATCTGAAAAATTATACAGGCCTTCGAAACTCCTAGACAATAAAGAAAAATTAAATGAAATGTATGCAAAGGCAAAGCAGTTAAAAGAAGAATTATCGAGGAAAAAAGGCAACTTACAAAGCACAATTACGCGGGCTAAAAATCTTTCAGAGGAGAAATTAAGTCAGAAAAAGGATGAATTAGACGCTGTTAAATCTAAAGAAGATGAGCTACAAAAATATCTAGCTAGATTAACTACAATTCGAGGTAGTGAAGTAATGAAAGTCGGTAAAGGATTAGATTTATTATCTGAATTAATTGATAAAATATGTCAAGGTAGCAAGTCGAAAAAATTAAAAAATGAAGTCAAACTGCTAATAGACAAACTTATTAAAACTAAAAAAATAACTAACGGAGATAAAGAACGATTATACAATCAATTTCTTCTTTGAAAGCGTCAGCTTTTTGCTGCCTAATAAATGAGTTATGTAAAAAAGAAGATTCATTTGAGTGACGGACAGATTAGTAAATTGAAATCTGCTCTCAGAAAAAAAGAAGAACTGACACTGCAGATAGACAATTCTAAACCTCCCAATTATGAAATGTATTTAACTAAAACACAGATTAATCAGATTAGTAAAGGTAAAAGAATAAATATAAACAAAACTCAATTAGATAAAAACGGTGGATTTTTACCTTTTTTAATTCCTATTTTAACATCACTAGGACTCGGTGCTGCGAGTGGTGCAGCGGGTTGGGGAACTAAAAAAATCCTGGATAAAATTTCGGGATCTGGAGTTTTTCAACCTTGGGAAAACAAAGGATCTGGTCTTAAAAAAGCGCCCCTTTCTAAAAAAAAAAATCCCGATAACAAAATTGGGTATATCAGATGAAACGATTAAAGAAAATATGAAAGATGAAAAAGGATTCAGAGGTGTTTTCTCTTCCGATTTACTTCCTAAAAAGATTGGAAATTTTGAAAGCGGGATTATTAATTTAGATATTTCGACGGGTCCTGGAACACATTGGGTTTGTTACTATAATGATCCAAATTATAATTATGTAGAATATTTCGATCCTTTCGGGGAATATATATATAAAAATATTAAACTCAAACAAAAATATATTCCTGAAAATATTATGAAATTTCTTAAACTTTCCAATAAAAAAGTCAATATAGCTCACAATGATAGTTTCTTACAAAAACCTACTTCTGTCAAATGTGGATTATTTTGTATGAAATATATAAAAGAAAGAAATAAAGGTAAATGTCCGGAATGTGTACTTAATTCATTTACTCAACAGCCTAGCGATTATAACGAAGAGCTTGTTTTTCATCTTTAAAGATTTTTTCTGTCTAATAAATGATCAAATTGAAACCAAAAAGTAATGAAAAATCAGAGGATTTCACTGTTGAATTTCCTAAAACTCTTAAATTAAAAAAAAATAGCATTGCAATCTTTTACTATGACAGTTTCATGGTTTAACATAACCGATAAAACTAATACGTTTGACCTGTACACAGATGAGAATAATGTTAAATCTATCACTATTCCTTATGGTAATAAAAATGTTGAAGATTTAAACATAGATGTAATGAAAGCGTTTGGTTCAGACGATCCTCCGGTAAAATTTGGTAGGATACAATCTAGACTAAGAATGCTTATTAAATTAACTAAAGGTTGGAATATCGATTTAACAAAAAGCGATTTTCATAAAATAATAGGCTTTGAAAAAAAAGTTTATAAAAGTCATGATGAAGAGACTGTAATAGAAGGTGAAAATATAGCAGATATAACAAACGGAAACGACATTATATATATTCATTGTGATGTAGTTAATGGATCTTTAATCAACCAGAATAATTCAGAAGTTATTTATTCTTTTACACCGAGGGATGTACCGGGTTTTATCATTTCAAAAGAATTCAATAATTTAATATATTATCCTGTGAATAGGGATTCAATTCGTAGAATAAGGATGAGAGTTACGAATCAAAATGGTGAATTAATCGATTTAAATAACGGTTTGATTGAATATAATTTTAGAGTCGTAGAGGAAAAAGAGGACTATGTTGAAAAAATATATCAATTGATATTAACTAAATTTTCTCAGTAAATAAATGAATAAACACAGATTATATAGGGAAAGTAAAAGAATTCAAGGAAAAGGATTTTTTAAATCTAAAAAAGTAGATTTGAATGAAAAAACAGTAGTTGACAGATTGACTGATGCTGACATATTGAATGAAATATTTTCAAAAAAGATGAAAGGAACAGGTCTAAAAATTCTTCCTAAATAAATGGAAAAAATTTATGATCTAAGAGATACTCATTATTATTATAATAACGATATAAAAAGTAGCGAATTAAAAAAAATAAGATTGCCTAGTACAAGCCATAATGACAAAAAAGAAAATACTACGTTTCATTTCGAAATTACCGATACAAATGATCCTATTTCATTATCGGAGAGTTACCTTGAGACAAAGTGGAAAATTATAAAATCCTGTGGCGATTCTATAAATGATGATAATGTCACAGCTGTATGTTCTATGAAAGGCGTAAAACTTCAGATAGGTAAACAAATAATCGAATCAGTTGGAGACTATCACTCCTACATTCTGCAGGTTAAGAGACTGAAGGATTATACCAGAGATTATTCAACATCAGAAGCCACCAATATAGGTTTTTATCCAGATACCAGTGATAGTGCTGATAGAAATAAAAGTTTACTTCAAAGCGATGGTACGATAACTGCTACCACCCCGATAACAGATATCGTCAATAAATTAAAAATTGTAAAAAATGAAAACTACAATAAAGGATTTAAAAAAAGATGGGAATTGTCGAAAAATAGTAATTCAGTTACAACATGGACGCCTTTAAAGGAAATTTTTGATTTCGTCGCAGAATATAAAAAAGCCATTTCTGGTTTCATAATAAGACTGGAATTCCAAAGAGACGATAGTAGAAATATGATTTACACAGATGCTGCAAATCCAGATTATAAAGTAGAAATTGAAGACATAGCGCTGTGGGTGAGATACGTCGACTTTAAAAATGGTGCTGAGATTCTCTATAACGAGTTAAAATTATCTAATACGGATATAGAAATAAACTGGAATCAGTATGAAATTAACAGATCTAGTCCTATTAATAAATATAAAAGTGGTTCCGATTCTATATCTGCTACATCCGATGAAGTTTTAAGATTATTCGTCATACCGCAATATTTCGACAGAAATGAAAATCCTAAAAAAAATAATATGATATTTGATAATTTGGATATGATCGAATGTTGGTTGATGATTAACAGATCGCCGTTACCTGCAGAGCGATATACTATGGATTTTGGTAAAAAAGAATATAATAGATTATATGAATCTTTTCTGGAATCAGGTCTCAATAATCTAAATACAGAAACCGGTTGTATGGTAAATTATTCAGATTTTGGTAAATTATATCCTGTAATTCATTTTGATTTGTCAAATCATGTAAACTACACCACTCTTGAAAATTTGAGAATAGAATTCAATTGGAAATTAGAAAAAGAAACAACCAAAGAATATGTATTTTACTACATTTTAGAAGTAAGGAAGAAATGTATATTAAATATGAATAAAAAAGAAATTACTATGATTAAAACGTTAGGAGAATAACATTTTTTAGTCTTTATAAATGGCTGTTTATTATCCACCGTATGATAATCCAGTGCGAAAAGGCCCTATCGGACCCCCCGGTATAGGTTTTAAATTAACGGACGATGGTCATTACGATATGGAAAATAAGATATTAAAAAATGCTTCAGATCCAATCGATGATTTAGATTTAACTACTAAAAGTTTCGTTTTGAATAAAATAGAGAATAATCATTTCCAATTAAGAGATTTCATAGAAAAAAATAATACTAATTACGATAGTAATTTTTTAACCTTCGCTGAAGAAACTGGTAAGAGAATTAAAGAATTGGATGAAAACACTTTACAACTAATCGAGGGAAAAGCTTACGACGCTAAAGGAAAAAGAATAGGAAATGTCGCAGATCCGAAAGATGATAAAAATGTTGTGAATAAACGATATTTAGAAAAAAATGCGTTAATATTAAAGAGTGATAAATTTGATGCAAAAAATAAAATAATTACGAATATTTCGGAACCCGAAAACGATACAGACGTAGTCAATAAAATATATGTAGACAGTAAAGATATCTGGGTTACTATAAAAGATGATTTTCAGACTTTTACAGATAAAGAATTTAAAAAAGTAAATTTCGACTTGATAAGTTCTAAATTACTGGATCAAGAAATGCGATTATCTACTGATATGGATATGAAAATTACTATATATTTAAAAAAGAAACAGGTAGTCATGCATAATATTTATGCTGATTATGATCTTAATACGAATGCATTGATAAAATTAAAAATCAATGATAAAATTATTTTAGAAAGAAGAATAGCTGAAAGAGATTCAGCAACTTGCTTGGCCTATGGAAAACGCAATGATATCATTACATTTTCAATATTGCCTGATGGCGAATCAGACAGTTTAAAACCTTATATTCATATTGAAAAAATCCCTTTTTAAAATATGTCCATTATTAAATGGATATCAACTGGGACGAATTTTCTAAAACGAAAAATTTATCTGAAGATGTCCTACGAAATTTGAAGGATCAACTCAATTGGAAGTTAGTTTGTAGATATTCAGTATTATCCGAATGTTTTATGGAAGAGCTCATAGATTATATTGAATGGAATGTTATATGCATTTTTCAAAAACTTTCGGAAGAATTTATCGAAAAGTACAAAGAAGAATTAGATTGGAATTTAGTTTCTAAAAATCAAAAGCTGTCGGAAGAATTTATATTAAAACATTCCAATTATATAAATTGGGTTGTTATTTCTCAATATCAAACCTTAAGTGACGAATTTATTCAAACCTATCATGAAAAATTAGATTTACATAAAGTATCCAGATTCCAAAAACTTTCAGAAAACACTATGCGCACATTAGAAGAAGGATTGAATTGGTTGCTAATAACCCGCTTTCAAACATTTGGTGAAAGGTTTTTAGAAAATTATATGCATAAACTCGATTTTTGTAATCTCATTGAATATAAGTTTGATCAATTACCAGATAATTTTTATAACGATAAATGGAAAAAAATTCTTTCCGTTCAACTTGGTGAATTAAATAAAATATTTGGCCATTATTATGAAGAAGAAGAACCTCACAGAGAAAGGTTAATAGATGAAGTTTTGGAATTAAAAAATATTTTAATACGATTTATTAATGAATTGCGACTGCTTTTAAATAAAGACGAAAAATAAAAGTGTTTATAAAAATGCTTCTATATAAATGGGGTCGGCTCAAAGATTAGACGATATTATAATTCATAAATATAAAGATTTATTTATCAATTTATCCCATCATAAAACATTTCATACATTTATTTCATTATATATGAATAAAATTGATCTTCATTTAAGTAAAAATATTATGAAATTGCCCATTGAATTTATAAGAAAATTTAAGGATAAACTTAATTGGAATTGTATATCACAGAATGAAAAAGTATCAGAAGATTTTATTAGAGAATTTCAAAATAAAGTTGAGTGGCGGTGTATATCATTTCATCAGACATTATCCGAAGATTTTATTAGAGAATTTCAAAATCATGTTGACTGGTGTTATATATCATTTCATCAGACACTATCAGAAGATTTTATTACAGAATTTAAAAATAAAGTTGACTGGGAAGGGATCTCCTATCATCAGGTCTTATCCGAAGATTTTTTAAAAGAATTTAATGATAAAGTTGACTGGGAATGGATATCATATATCAACGGTTTTTAATTAACATTTCAATTTTAAGCCGAAGGATTATATCCTTTATTTGACGTCCAATTTTTTTCTAAATAAATGTTACAATATTTTGTCATAAGTACTTTACTCTTTAATTGTCTTTCGCCTACCTTTCATTATTTTAAATTTGACCCCGTTATAACAAATCATAGCATCGATAACTCTAATAATTATACTATATTTCATAGTTTCAATGATACAATAAAATTAACTTTCACCGCTAAAATATATAAAATGGATCAAGCCTCTAAATTTTCTCAACCTGGTGTTTATTTTTGGATAGAAAGTAAATGTGATGACAATTGGAATATAATACCAGAAACAAAAGAATATTTTCATATTTATATTCCCGGAGATAATAACTTATACTATTCTATAGCTTTTAATGAAACTAAAGATTTTAGGATTGGTTATAATGCCGATAACTTATTATATAACGCTGCTCTTTGCTTTTCCTATCAAGATTATCCTAGAGGAAGGTTGTTTATTAGCAATTGATAGACTATTAAGAAAGGACGTCTGTCAAAATTTTGCATCACAATAATAATTAAATATTAGCATTTAAAAATGATCATTATTTAATCTAAATTGATTACGTTATTATCCCGTTTATTTGATTCTTTATAACCCTTTCTTAAAACTTCTTCTTTACATAATTTTGTAGAAAAAATAAAAATATCCAACCAATGCAAATCATACAATTTTTTATCATTATTTGCTCGATAAATCGTAATAAAATCGTTACATCCTCGATATTTTAACAGGCAATTTTTTTGAGCAAAATCTTACAAAAATCGTTAAATATTTCTATTTAGTGGAGTATGAAAAGTGTTCCAGAGTAGGCCCCATATACTACTACCATGCTGAAAAAAAAAGTACAGTTAAAGGCATGTAAATCCTTTTTAACACTTTCCAACATGGATGAAAAGTATTTATGACTTCAGTTTTTCTATCTGTTGCCTGCCGTGTTTCTCTACGTGCTCTAACTCGCGTAAATATAGTCGGGATTACATGTAATTAATATACGTTATCGAGGTTTGCCAAAGTATGTTTGGTATTAAAAATGAAGAGTGTAGCATTCATAGCTTAATTACAGGGGCACTCAAAACTATTCCGTTACATTATAGTGTTTGGGAAAAATCGTCTGTGGTGTATTTTAATAACGTTACACAATTTTAAACGTAATGAAATTTATATACTTTATTAAGGTGCACTAGAACCTGGTTACTATAAAATATGTTATGTGTAGCACTTACAGCATGCGTACAGGGAATTCAAAAGTATTCATAATATTACAATCTTTGAAGAAAATCCTTTTGTGGCGTTTTTTAATGATGTTACTCTGTTACAAAATAATAAAATTGATATGTATTTTTGAAACATTTTTGTAGTATATGGGGTGCAAAGCATATGTTTTTTTCAGGGTCACACAAAAGTGGTCAATTAAAATGTGGTCTACGGGGAAAGAAAACTCTTCACAGCTTATTTTAACACATTAGCGACGGGAAACGAGAATTCTCGTTTTTATTCAGAATACATCATTGACTAAGGGAGTGACTTCTACCTTACAGAAAAGACATTTATATTGTGTTGTCCATATTTTTTATAGATTGTAAGACATTATATATTACATCCGTACATTGAAAGATATTTACTGCTGCATAAACATGAAAAGCATATCTCAGAAACCAATTTCCGAGACACTTTCAGAAGAGGGAGGAGCTTCTACTGTTTTTAAACCCAGATTTAATTAAATTGCCTGTCGTCAGTGCGTTAATTGTGTTGCACTAATTCAAATATTATGAAATTAAATTACATTACTGTGGTTGACTACAAGAAGCTTGAATATGATTTGTAATAGTATTTATCGTTCATTTATAGGGTCACATAAAAAATTTCGGATACAGTTCTGGTCTATTAGGGATGATTGCTGAAGAGCATTTTCGATTATGGTGTGCGTTTTAACGTTAAGTAAATTTGTGCTTAATAAGTAGTGCTTAAATATTGTATAGACCATGTACAGGGATACACAAATGAATTCGTAAGTATAAATGAAAATGAGCGCGAATTGCTTCAGTGGGATTTTTTTTTTTTTTTTTTGAGTTATGTATTTCCCAGCCCAATTACATTTAGAATACTAACAAATGTTTGCAGAATTTAAATAGAACCATATACAGGACTCCGCAGAAACTGGATATATGGTGCACACTATGCATACTAATCCCCGGAAATGTGATATGAGCAGTTTTAAGAGGGTTTTTTGTCTGCATTAAATTTAAATGTTATAGACGACGAGTAAAAATCTTCACGTAATATACAGGGCTGTAGAAAAGAATTCATGTACGTTTCCGTCTATTGCTAGAATTTACTAAAGGACATTAACACAATTAATTGATAATTACAAATGTAAATTAAATTACACTACGAAGGGGTTCAGGGGGGCAGAGCCCCCTGAAGAAATCTAATTTATTATCTAAAAATTACCAGAATAAGTAGCTCATGTGATTTTCAGAATACCATTACATAACAAGGGGTTTAATTTAACGTTTCTAATGTCAGAAACCTTCGAAATATTTTTTCGTTTTATAAATGTTTATGTAATTTCAAAACTTTAAATTTCGTTTTTTGTAGAAAGATTAATATTACTCAAAGGGTGCTAAACACAATGAATTGTAGAGCTGACGTTGAGGCTCCTGATCTGCAGATTTACTAGTTCCCGAAACGTCAGTGAAGGCTTACTGTGGAGACCCGAAAAGTTTTGGTTTCCGTTA
Organism: Maratus speciosus; assembly: GCA_963932465.1. Lineage (NCBI taxonomy): Eukaryota > Metazoa > Arthropoda > Arachnida > Araneae > Salticidae > Maratus > Maratus speciosus. Next base: position 261,201,523 of record OZ010800.1, on the reverse strand, counting down.
GTCTGTCTGTCTGTTAGTCTGTCTGTCTGTTCCGCGATAACTGCCGTAAAAAGCATCCGATTATCTTAAAATTAAGGATGCATGTTGGTGAAATCCCCGGATTTAGCTGTATAGTTTTTGGTTAAATTTGGTTCATTCGTTCGGAATATATAGAACATTTTATTTTTCGACTTAATGCTTTCCTATAGCAATTCAGACGATTTTTTCATTTTTATTTGTTGAAAAGAAATGGCTCATATGATTGAAGGATTTAAATGCTAAATTAAGGATGATGAAATTTCTTAATTAGAACCATACATTATTCATATTAGTTTGAAATTTTGTGTATACATTTGTCAAAGTTTTTAAATTCGGTGTATAACTTTTATGGAGAGATTTTATATGTGTGTTTCAATAATATAAAATATTTTTTTTACATAAATTTTCTTTTTAAGCACACATTTAATTGTTTTTATTATCTTTTAACTGTTACCTAGGAACGAACCACACCTAAAAATAACGTAAATGTGAAAGTATGTGTAATTGTTTGAAGTTAAATCAAAGTCAAAAGGAACGAATTAATGCCTTTGCGTCTTTACATATAGATGGAATTTACCACAGAAATAAAGAAAGACTGTGTTCTATTTATTTTTTTCAAATATTTTTCTTTTAAATTAAAAAGTTCATTATTTTCATAAGGAATAAATCGACATTTTGCTGTGAAATTTAACAATCACTTTTTTTTTTTTTTTTTTTTTTTTGCCGTTGCCACGAAAATTCAATCCCGGAATAAAAATTTATCCTAAACAGTTAATTTTGATTTGAAAGATTTTTATGTGCGAGAGGAAAATGAAATAAAAAATAGATACCTTCATATTAGATATAAAGTGAAAATACGAAAAGAAGGTGAATTTGATCTCATATATCAAAAATAAAACGAATACGCTTCCAGGTTGAAATAAAAGGGGCTTTTGTTATGATATTAATTCTTATTATTAAAAAAAATGTTACTAATATCTCATGGTTTATCGTCTGCACACAGCTAACAGAAATGTTAATTCTTAATCGAAAATTCCGATGAGAAAAAAAAAAACTTTTGAAAAGCAAATATATAGTAAATATCAAATTATGCACCGCAAAATTATCCCTGCGAAAATGACGTCATTGTATCGGGAAATAAATATTTTCATCCTTAAAAACCAAGCATTAACTAGATTGTCTGAAAAAATGTTTTTTGACGGCTGTTACTTCTTAATGCCGCCTCATTTCAGAAAATATGAATGAAAATTATTTTATTTTTAAAGGAAATTACATTTGCATTCTTAAAACCTAAACGTTTAATATAATTGCATCAATGTAAATCATTTTCTGTGTTACCAGTATTGAACAATAAGGCTCGTAAGTGTAAAAAGAAATCTAAGATTTGCGTTAACCATTAACGCAATTAATAAAAAGTTACGTATGTAAATTAATAAGACCACGGGGGGGTTGAGGGGGGCGGAGCCCCCCTTTAGAAATCTACTTTATTATTTAAAACATATACCAGAATTAACAGCTCATGAAAATTTCGAAATATCCTTCCATAACGTTTTTAATTTAATGCTTCTAATGTCTGAAAACTTCGTATTTTTTATTCTTATAAATAATTACATAATTTAAAAACTTTAAATTGCGGTTTGCAGGAAACTGAATATTACCAAACTTAGTCTAAAAACAATTATTTGCAGATCTGACGTTCAGGCTCCTGATCTGCAGATTTACTAGTTAATTAAATTTTAATTGCCGAAACGTTAGTGAAGCCTTACTGTGGAGACACGAAAAGTTTTGATTTCCGTTTGTCTGTTTGTCTGTCTGTCTGTTCCGCGATAACTGCCGCAAAAAGCACCCGATCAGCTTGAAATTAATTGGGCATATTCGTGAGATACCCGGACGTAGCTGTACAGTTTTTGGTTAAATTTGGTTCATTCGTTCGGAAAATATGGAAGATTTTATTTTTCTTTATAATGCTTTTCTACGGCAAGTCAGCCGATTTTCAAATTTCGATTAGTTGAAAAAAAATGGCACGTTTGATTAATGGATTTAAATGTCAAATTATGGATACTAAAATTCCAAATAAGGGTTTTAAATTATTCCTATTATATTGAAGTTTTATCAATATATCTATCAGATTTTTTTATTTACGTGTATAATGTTTTGAGGACATTTATACATGTATTCCAATAATATAAAGAATTTTTAAATTAATTTTCTTGTTTTACATGATACATATTTCTTTTTTTTTTCCTTTTCTTCGTTGCCTAGCGACTGTTATTCGTAGCCTATCATTGCGTCAAATATGAACGAAGTTAGTAAATTACGTTAATTTTGTTGCAGGTACTATTAAAAGGCTATCACAAAAAATATTTTATCGCGCCAAATCGATGCAATTTATGCAATTAACAGTGGACACGATAATGAATTATTTTCCAGTAGATTTATAGATCTCCAGATATGCATATTTTGGGGGGCTTTTAATATGTTATTGCTATCGCATGGATTAGGATGTTTAAACTAATGTTTAACCATGCTGAAAAAAAAGTACAGTTAAAGGCATGTAAATCCTTTTTAACACTTTCCAACATGGATGAAAAGTATTTATGACTTCAGTTTTTCTATCTGTCGCCTGCCGTGTTTCTCTACGTGCTCTAACTCGCGTAAATATAGTCGGGATTACATGTAATTGATATACGTTATCGAGTTTTGCTAAAGTATGTTTGGTATTAAAAATGAAGAGTGTAGCATTCATAGCTTAATTACAGGGGCACTCAAAACTATTCCGTTACATTATAGTCTTTGGGAAAAATCGTCTGCGGTGTATTTTAATAATGTTACACAATTTTAAACGTAATGAAATTTATATACTTTATTAAGGTGCACTAGAACCTGGTTACTATAAAATATGTTATGTGTAGCACTTACAGCATGCGTACAGGGAACTCAAAAGTATTCATAATATTACAATCTTTCAAGAAAATCCTTTTGTGGCGTTTTTTAATGATGTTACTCTGTTACAAAATAATAAAATTGATATGTATTTTTGAAACATTTTTGAGGTATATGGGGTGCAAAGCATATGTTTTTTTCAGGGTCACACAAAAGTGGTCTATTAAAATGTGGTCTACCGGGGAAAAAGCTCTTCACAGCTTATTTTAACACATTAGCGACGGGAAACGAGAATTCTCGTTTTTATTCAGAATACATCATTGGCTAAGGGAGTGACTTCTACCTTACAGAAAAGACATTTATATTGTGTTGTCCATATTTTTTATAGATTGTAAGACATTATATATTACATCCGTACATTGAAAGATATTTACTGCTGCATAAACATGAAAAACATATCTCAGAAACCAATTTCCGAGACACTTTCAGAAGAGGGAGGAGCTTCTACTGTTTTTAAACCCAGATTTAATTAAATTGCCTGTCGTCAGTGTGTTAATTGTGTTGCACTAATTCAAACATTATGAAATTAAATTACATTACTGTGGTTGACTACAAGAAGCTTGAATATGATTTGTAATCGTATTTATCGTTTTTATAGGGTCTCATAAAAAATTTCGGATACAGTTCTGGTCTATTAGAGATGATTGCTGAAGAGCATTGTCGATTATGGTGTGCGTTTTAACGTTAAGTAAATTTGTGCTTAATAAGTAGTGCTTAAATATAGTATAGACCATGTACAGGGATACACAAATGAATTCGTAAGTATAAATGAAAATGAGCGCGAATTGCTTCAATGTGATTTTTTTTTTTTTTGAGCTATGTATTTTCCAGCCCAATTACATTTAGTATACTAACAAATGTTTGCAGAATTTAAATAGAACCATATACAGGACTCCGCAGAAACTGGATATATGATGCACACTATGCATACTAATCCCCGGAAATGTGATATGAGCAGTTTTAAGAGGGTTTTTTGTCTGCATTAAATTTAAATGTTATAGACGACGCTTAAAAATCTTCACGTAATATACAGGGCTGTAGAAAAGAATTCATGTACGCTTCCGTCTATTGGTAGAATTTACTAAAGGACATTAACACAATTAATTGATAATTACAAATGTAAATTAAATTACACTACGAAGGGGTTCAGGGGGGCTCCTAGAAATTACCAGAATAAGTAGCTCATGTGATTTTCAGAATACCATTACATAACAAGGGGTTTAATTTAACGTTTCTAATGTCAGAAACCTTCGAAATATTTTTTCGTTTTATAAATGTTTATGTAATTTCAAAATTTTAAATTTCGTTTTTTGTAGTAAGATTAATATTGCTCAAAGGGTGCTAAACACGATGAATTGTAGATCTGACGTCGAGGCTCCTGATCCGGAGATTTACTAGTTAATTAATTTTAGTTTTGCATGGGAAACAAAATGGCGGCCATTGGTTATTGAAGATCAATGAAAATATTTTCAATAAGGGGTTACCATAGGGGAACCCTGTTCTGTCGCCAAATACCGCCAAGTTTGTCGCCCACTTGGCGATATATCGCCAAATTTGGTGGCCAAAATGAGTCGCCAAAAGTGACGCCAATTTGGCGAAATCTCTAATATTTCGGAAATTCCCATAGAGTTCCATTGTTAACCTACTTGCTTATAGAAAATCAACAAATTGAGATATTTTAATGCAACAAAAATTAATATTAGCTTAAGGGATTATATTAAATTTTTCTTTGATGGCCTAAGTAGGAATTTACCTTCAAAACAAAATTTTTATATTACTTGTTATAAATCCTTTTAAATACAATTTGTTCAACAAATTACTTCAATTCTGTGTCAATAAGTGAGAAAAGTAGACGCGCGTGTGTGGATTCTCGAAAGCAGCTCTTCCGTGGCAAAAAATTAAAACGGAACTTACTTACAGGATTGCCCTCGTATAACAATTTTCTTAATGTAAAGAAAACTGAATTTCTGGATATGTAGAACATAGCCATTACTCTGATACTGAAGGCAAAGATTTTGTAAATTTAAATAAAATTTGCATTACTCAAAATACTTTTGAATTTCACAATAATTTTTTTAAACAATCTAACGGCTCATATATGGGTGATCCTTTATCGCGAATTCTTTGTGTCATTTATATGCATTAATTCAAGAAAATATTATTGAATCTGTTAAATTTTAAATGCTGGATGTGTTATGTCGATGTTGATTTTGTTTTACTTCAAAATCCTTTTGATACTGCAACATTCTTCTAACTGTCAATTGTATCGACCAACGTTTTTTGTTCAATCTTGAGTTAGAAAAATTCGACAAACTCCCTTTATTTGATGTCTTATTTACAAAACGTTTTTGAATATCGTGCTCTTAAAATGTCTTCTGACTCTTTATTCTTTATGGATGATCTTAATTACTTAAAATCTCTTGTTGTCAAAAATGTTTTCATTATTTCAATTATCAATAATGCTATAAACGGCACAACAATCAAATTATCAGGTTTTTTTTAAACAGTTTTAGAAAAAGTTGGTTTTCTAGAATGTCTATTGAATTTATTAGAATAAATTCTAAGAAAGGTTCTATTCTATTCAGGTGTTCTAGAATGTCTATTGAATTTATTAGAATAAATTCAATAGACATTCTAGAAAACCAACTTTTTCTAAAACTGTTTAGAAAAAACCTGATAATTTGATTGTTGTGCCGTTTACCCCCCTTTAACCCGTCAGCACACGCGCTGGGATTGAATGTATCCCAACCACATTTTTTCTTCGAAAAAAAATGATAATTATTTCCAGTATGCTTCTGACCTGTATTGTACCTTTCAAGGTCAAGGTCAGTAAGAGATGGGTGAATGTAAGTATTTTCCTTGTTCACTAGGAAGGGAGAAATATGGCTCTTGGAATAAAAAAAATATCGCGTGTGTACAGAAGTTTCATTTCGATACGTTCATTTCTAACGGTATAACTTTCACTAAAGTAATTTTAGTGAAAGAGTAACATAAAAGCTACTTGTATATATTGATGAAAGGTTATTAAATATAATTTATATCCATTTTCTGAGATAATTCATGTTTTAAATGGCAAAACAGGTCGTTTGCATTTTTTCTAGGAAAATACGTGATTTTTACAGAAACTGCAACAAAACCTTAAAGTAAATATAAAAAGAATGATTTTTTACCTAAAAAGAATTACTGATGCATTTTATAATAGAGAACGGTAGTTTCCTTTTTAACCCTTTCTGTACTAAATTATGAATTCATGCAAATTTTATCTTCTAAAGCATTTTCCGTGAAATATTTAAACTACATTAGAAAATTATTTAATAAACATTAGAAGGATTTTAGAAGGACTGGTGATTTAGAAAGATTAATTAAATTTGAAAGTATAGGGGTTTTGGGCAATATACATAACCCCACTCAACTCTTTTAATTTAAATATATTTCTTAGTATTTTTTAGAACTAGGAAATATACAAATATTTTGTTCTTACAATAGAAATATAGAAATATTTCCGAATTGAAAAATTCACCCCCCCCCCCTCCCGCAACGTCAAGAAATCTGAGAAAATGCAAAAGCAAAAGAAATCATCCTTTTAAATATATTTTGGTTTTGTGTAACCAATAAGGTTTTTGGAACACGATAAAGTAATTTATCTATAACTTATTTTAAACTGTATTACAACTATCGATGCATTAAACAAATTTTATAACAAGTTATTTTAATGGTACCTATAAGTAACATCAATAGGTAAAGGGTTAATGCATTAACCAAAATATATATTGGGAGACAAAATGGGATGAGATTTATCCCACACGTGTGCTAACGCTAAAAATGTAGGCGCGGTGTGGCGAATTAAGTTTCAATTAACCAAAATTCTTTAGACTTTTCAACTTTAAAAGTTATCTTTAGACCTGTCAATAAATTCAAAATCCTCTCCAATAAATCTCCGGTTCTTCATTTTCGTGAATGCAGAATTTATAACGTTCATTGCAATGGTTGTCATTTATCTTATATTGGTCAAACTAAAATAAAACTCGAAATTTGCTCAAAAGAACAATCTATTTATGAAAATAACTAAGATATTTCTAAATCGTCTATTCCCAAGCAATTTTGGCATTTCGGCCATACTTTTAATTTTCAAAATGCAAAAATGATCTTTAACGTCAATAGTACCGCAGAATTTGACTTTTTTTTTCAAGATTTAGCTATTTATATTAATCGTGAAGTTATTGTTAAAAGCTTGCGAAAACATTTTAGTTTTATTAAATAATATATATTTTTTCTATTAATTCATTTTTGTTTGGTATTTATCTATATATTATTATTTTAAAAATATATGCAATTTTATATTCGAATTTATTATTTATTTTTATTTTTATATTCGTATTTTTATTTTTATTCTTATATTCGTATTTTTATTTTATTTTACTTCTCTTGTTATTATAATTTATAATAATAATAATTATTATTATTTTTAATTTTACTCTATTTAATTTTATTTTTTATTTAACTGAATTTACTTTATATTTTTCATTATTATTATTATTATTATTATTATTATCTATTTTATATTTCCGCGTGCTTTCCTTGAATTTTCACCTTTCTTTATTTTCAATTTGCTTCATAATGTACTTCTGCTGTTTGTTCTACTGATTGAATTATGCTCTTGGGTGATTGGCTCTTTCTTCCTGCTTTCCTACTGGTTTTTCTTCAACTTATTCCTTTCCCATATACAGTCGTACCTCGATATCTTGAACCTCCTTATCTCGAAACCCTTGATATCTCGAAAAAAGAAATTTCCCCTGCATTTCCATCAAAATTCTTATGATTTTTCCATAGTTATCTCGAAATATATTTTCCAAAAACCTTGATATGTCAAAATATTTCCCACAGAAATTAGTTTGAATTTTTACTTTCGGCTATTGTCAGCTGTAGAACTAGTTTGATCTGGATGCTGGTTTCACATTCTTTTATCTCTTTGTTGATACAAAGAACTTAAAGGGTAAGAATGGAAGGCCTTTGAAACCGAAAAAAGGGACAAGATCGTTTTTTGGAAACTTTACGGTGAAAGTGTTAGTATTTGAATCCCAATGAAAAAGGCGTGAGTAAGTTATATAAAATTGAGACTTACCCTTCTTCAGGATACTTATCCATTTCGGTGTAAATCCACAATTTATTTGAATACAATATGCATTAGTTGACGATAGTTTAATTAGTTGAAGATTGTATCCTCTAATTGCTTTTCATGCCTCCCTCAAATAAAGAAATTGTAGACGATTTGTTATCTCAAATGAATAAGCAGTGGTAACACTTTAAGCTATTTAATTCACATTGTTTAAATTGTGAAAAAGAGAGAGCATTTTTCATCCTTCTTCTGTTGAACAACTACATTTTCAGAATGAAAAAATATTTACATTATAAGATAATAAATCAGTAATAATAATTGTAATAGCAATATCATAATAATAATAATAAATCAGTTTAATGTCTATGAGTCACTCAACAAGTCATTATCTTTATCAAGGTTTTCAAGGTTAAATACATTTTTCACATTTGAAAAGATTTATGGCTGAGTTGAAATGACGCATTATTTATGTAACTGAGGAAAATTTTCTTTATCACGGCTAATTAGCTTGATTTATATCCATCAACTCCTCCTTAATTTCTGAAGTTTCATTCTCACACAAATTTAAGTTCCTTCTATGGGTTTGAAAAACAGGTTTGGGAACTGGTTTCGTAAACAGGTCTGCTATCATCAATTTGGTTGGGCAGTACTTTAGGTTGATAGTCCCTTCTTGCTTTAGTTGTTTTATCAGGTGGAACCTAATTTCAATATGTTTAGTCTTACTTGAGTGCTTTTCTAATTCTATCATCTTGATCGTGGACTGGTTGTCTTCATATAGGTCTATAGGTAAGGTTTTCTTTAGGTTTAATTCTTCCAGTAGATTGACTAGCCACTTTATTTCAATTGCTGCATTTGCTGCTGACACATACTCGGCCTCTGCCGATGATAATGCAATGCAGGATTGTTTCTTGGTCGACCACTGTATGGGGTTTCTTCCTAACATGTATAGGTTCCCACTCGTTGATTTTCGTGAATCTACATCTCCTCCCCAATCTGCATTCGCATAAACTTCAAGTATCGGTTTCTTTTCTCCGCTCAGAACTAGACTATAATTTTTTGTAGTCTTTAAATATCTTATCACTCTTTTTACTGCATTCCAGTCTTTCATTCTTGGTGATTCATTTCTTCTGCTAAGAATGTTTACTGCTGCACAGATGTCAGGTCTGCTTATAGTTGCTAGATATAGAAGTGCTCCTATGGCTTGTCTGTAATATTTGTTGTTTGGTAAAATGTTATCCTCATCATTAAAGCGTGTGTAATTTGTTTCCATGGGTGTGCTACACGGTTTTGCGTCTTGCAAATTAAACTTATTGATTAATTCTTCTATTTTCTGAGTTTGATTTATCATGTAGCTTTTATTTACTTCTTTAATGTTCATAGATAGGTAGTTACTGATGTCACCTAAATCTTTTAGCTCGTATTCTTTATTTAAGCTCGCGATTACTTCCTCTATTATTTTGTCTTTTCCAGCAATTAAAATGTCGGCTACGTATGTTATTATGTATGTTGTGTTATCGCCCCTTTTTCGCGTAAAAAGGCATGAGTCAAATTTGCTCTGACTGAAATTCATCTTTTTTAGTGTTTCTTTGATTTTATTATGCCACGCTCTCGCGGCTTGTTTAAGTCCGTATATGGCTTTGTTTAGCCTACATACTTTATTTTCCTCATTTGGTTTAGCGAAACCTTCTGGTTGTGACATATATATCTCCTCCTCAAGCTCTCCATGTAAGAACGCGGTGTTAATATCGATATGTTTTACATTTAAATTTTGATGCAATGCTGTTATTAATAATGCTCTTATTGTTGTATATGACACGACTGGTGCATAAGTTTCATCATAATCCTCCCCGAATTTTTGTGAATATCCTTTTGCAACTAAACGTGCTTTATATTTTTGGATTTTTCCTGTGTTGTCGCGTTTTAGTTTGTAGGTCCATTTGCAAACTATTATTCTCCTATTTGGTGGAGGTTCTACAATTGACCAAGTTTTGTTTTTCATAAGGGAGTTCATTTCGCTTTTCATTGCATCTATCCAATTTTATTTATCCTTGAAATTTTCCATGTTTTCGATTTCCTCATAATTTTTTGGTTCAGTAGCGTTTTCGTTCTTAACCATGTATATTAACCTATCAGGAGGTACACCTTTATTAATTCTTTCTGATCGTCTAAGTTCTGCTATTGGTTGATTGGACGTGGATGGTGTCTCATTGCTATTTGAAAATTCTATTTCTACAAAATTTTCGTTAACCCGATTTTCATCTTGTTTTGGTTTGTTTTCTACTTTCTCGTTTCTATATTTAAATTTGTTTTCGAGAAATTTAACGGTTCTCGCGATCTTTATTTCATTTCCTCCTACATATATTCTATATCCTTTGGATTCATTATCATATCCGACGAAAATTCCCTCTATAGCTTTATCGTCTAATTTTTGTCTTCTGGCTTTACTGATATATGCGAAGGCTTTGCAGCCAAATACCCTAACGTAACTTAAGTTTGGCTGTCTGTTTGTCCATAACTCGTATGGCGTCTTTTTATTTGCTTTTGTCGGTAGTCTGTTTTGCAAATGATTTGCTGTGCAAATTGCTTCCCCGCAGAACTTTAATGGTAAATTTGATTCACTTAACATTGTCCTTGCCATTTCAACTAACGATCTGTTTTCCTCTCTGCCACACCGTTCTGGCTTGCGCAATATGGAACTGTGTGTTGATGTTTTATCCCATTAGCCCTGAGGTAATTTTCTATTTCATCTGATGTGAATTCCCCTCCGTTATCTGTTCTAATTGCTTTCGGTTTTTCTCCAAATTTGTTGTTAATTAACGCGAGGAATTCTTTAAGTTTTTCGTAAACTTCACTTTTTCTAGACAATAGGTATATGATCGTAAATCGTGAGTAGTCATCAATAAAAGTCAAAAAGTATGATTTCCCCCCTTTGTCGGTGTTTGAAAAGATCCGCACACGTCGGAGTGAATGAGCTGGAGTCTTTTAGTTGCTCTATACTCTGCAATTTTTGGATGGGGTTCATCAGTTAATTTTGCCTTAATGCACGGTTCGCAATCTATGTTATGCTTACAGTTGTTTATTTGGATTCCTCTAGCTAATTCCTTTTGCGTAATTTGTTTAATTGATGTTAGATTTCTATGTCCTAACCTGCGATGCCATAATTCTAGGCAATTTTTGTTGTTGCAGCTTTGTGCTACGTTTGCATAGTTTTGGAATGCCAACTGAACTTCGTATAGGTTATTTACTTTTCGCGCTTCTAAGCATATTTCTCCGTTAAGTTTGAACATACATCTATCATTTCTGAATATAATTTCACATCCATTTTGCGTCGCTTTGCTAACCGATAATAAATTTGTTTCGATTTCAGGTACTAGTAATACATTTTTAAGTGTTATTTCATGAACTTTGTTGTCTGATGTTCGCGTGTTTATATTTACGTCACCTGACACGTAACTGATAAGTTTTTTTCCGTTTGCGATGGTTACATTTGTTTTTTCGCGTGATTTTATTTCTGTAAACATTGATTCTGAACACACAATATGGCTTGAGCTGCCACTGTGTACTATAAATGTTCTGTTTTCTATTCCTTGTGTTATAAAGGCGTAATTTTTATTTTCGCTCGCCCTCCATGTATTGTTTTCATTTTCAGAGTGACTGTACCTACGGTTTGATTCTGGTGTTTGTTCACTTCTAAAATTGTTTTCACTCTTTTGAAAAACTAGTGATGTAGAGTAATGTTTTTTGTTTGGTCTAATGTGTTGATTTTGTGGTGTATTTTGTGTTTTGGCTTTATTATGCCAACATTCCTGGGTATAATGGTTTCTCAACCGACAATTGGAGCAGTATTTATTACTTGTTTTGTTGTTGTAATTTTTCTGTGCTTTAAATGCTCTGGCAGGATTTTCTGTTCTCTCATTATTATCATATCGTCGGTTATATTCGTCAATAAGTTTAGACTTAATAAATGATGGTGTGAGTTGATTTTCTTCTCTTGATTCAAGGGCAGTAATAAGAGTATCATAAGATTGGGGTAGGGAGCATAATAACAGTGCAGAAATGTGGTTATCATTTATAACTTCTCCTATAGCCGCTAATTTATCTACTAATTCCATTATTTTTGTAATATGATTAACAACGTTGCCACCTTCCGCTAATTTAATCCCGTAAAGTTTTCTTAAGAGATAAAGTTTGCTAGACAAATTATGTCGCTCATGGATTTCACGCAAAGCTTGCCAAGTTTGTCTGGCTGTCTGTAAATTTTTAACATGAGTAATCTGACTATCATCAATTGTTAGATTAATTAGAGCACGGGCTTTCTTATCACTTTTGGACCAAGCGTCCGTAATTGGATTAGGCGGTTCTTCCGTAATTACATGAAATTAGTCTTCTTTAGTTAACATCATTTCGGCCTTGAATTTCCAAATTGAGTAGTTTGTAGCTGTAAGTTTTTCAATTGCTAAATTATCTTTAGAAGCTGCCATTTTCTTAACTTTTGATTACTTACGTGTTACCGTAAAAAGTTCTTCCAACTTTTCTGTTTGAAAGTTTAAAAGTTTATTTATCAAATATCTGATATTTCAGATTCCAGTGGAGGCTATTTAATTTATTTATTTTTATTCAGTGATCAGTCTCATAATCTTGTTAGTACTTGAATCCCAATGAAAAAGGCGTGAGTAAGTTATATAAAATTGAGACTTACCCTTCTTCAGGATACTTATCCATTTCGGTGTAAATCCACAATTTATTTGAATACAATATGCCTTAGTTGACGATAGTTTAATTAGTTGAAGATTGTATCCTCTAATTGCTTTTCATGCCTCCCTCAAATAAAGAAATTGTAGACGATTTGTTATCTCAAATGAATAAGCAGTGGTAACACTTTAAGCTATTTAATTCACATTGTTTAAATTGTGAAAAAGAGAGAGCATTTTTCATCCCTCTTCTCTTGAACAACTACATTTTCAGAATGAAAAAATATTTACATTATAAGATAATAAATCAGTAATAATAATTGTAATAGCAATATCATAATAATAATAATAAATCAGTTTAATGTCTATGAGTCACTCAACAAGTCATTATCTTTATCAAGGTTTTCAAGGTTAAATACATTTTTCACATTTGAAAAGATTTATGGCTGAGTTGAAATGACGCATTATTTATGTAACTGAGGAAATTATCTTTATCACGGCTAATTAGCTTGATTTATATCCATCAGAAAGTGCACCGGGTGATTCAGCTACCGGTGAAGAGTGGCTCTCAGAACTTCCTTCTCTTTTAAAAGACTATAAAGTAGATGATGCGTTTAACGCAGATGAAACTGTATTATTGTACCATAGTTTTCCCAACAAAACATCTGCATTTAAAGGTGAAGAAAGCCGACGTGGCAAACCAAGTAAACATCGTGTAATTGTGGTTTTGGCAGCAAATCAAAGTGGTAAAGAAAAGCTTCCTCCTCTTATGATAGGACGATCTAAAAAGCCGAGGTGCTTTGCTAAAATTAAGTCATTTCTAATGCTGTACAGGTGAAATATAAAGGCTTCGATGGCAAATGCAATTTTTGCTGATTCGCTGATAGGAATCGGTAAAACAATGGCTAAAAATAAAATACACGTTCTCCTCTTCATAGACAATTGTAAAATCCACTCTAATCTTCCAACGTTAAAAAAATATCGCTGTTAAATTTTTGCCGCCAAACACGACTTCGAAGTTTTGACCAGGACAACCATCGACAACCATGCAATTAGGAGACAATCCATAGCTTCAAAGTTGATGATTGATCCCAAATTGTGAGAAACTTCTGAATAAATTTCCAATTCGTCATTAAGAAATGACGAATTGGATGTTATTTAATCAAAACAAGTTTGTGTATAACATAATTTTGAAATTATTAAAACTTTGAAAAGTGTAATTTGTTAATTATTTGTAGATTATGTATAATTTTTGACGAATCTTATTTGTTACAGCAAAAAGCAGTTTGTGAGATTAGATTTTTAAATTTTGTCAAAACCTTGATAACTCGAAACCTCTATATCTCGATTTTTTTCTCTTCCCCACAGATTCGAGATATCGAGGTTGTACTGTATCCCTTTTCAGTCTTGCTCCTGCTTCAAAAGTAGAAGGACGTCTTCTTTGCTGGTGAAGAAAGACTTTCAAACGATCTAGCGCATTTATGAATTCTTACAGTGCTTTAAGAAAGACTTTTGGTTCTTATAGGAGCAGTCCTGGTAAATAATCAAATAAGGAAACATTTTTATGAAGTGTTTCTAACCATTTTTGCCAAGCCCCACCAAAGAATCTCGAAAGTGATGATTCCACAACCCCTACCTCTATAACAAATAGTTCTTATAAAAATTTAAAAAACGAACACCTATTAACCTGAAGTAGTATAAAAAGTCATTAACACTGACAAATCACTTAACATATTTTTTAAAATTATAAAACATTTAATATTCTAGTCAGATAAATAAATAAATAAATAAAAAATCACCGAACAAACGAGATTTATTCATCGTCGTATTTTATCTAGAATAGTCATGTTGTTTCTTGCCACTTTACCACTGTGTGAAATATAAGTATTTTATGACAAAATTTCTTGAAGAGGTTCTTACATTTACATTAATTACAACAGAGTTGATATATGTTGTGATTACTTTTCGTACCTCATAAAAAAAAAATGATGAAATATTTTGAGTTCTCTTTTTGAATAACACAATCATAGCTGCAAATTGCTGAGATTTTTTGGCATCAGTATACTTGTAAAAAAAAAAAAAAATTGTCTTGTTTTACCGCAAAATTCGACGATTTTAAAAGGATATTCTTGTTCTTAATTACTAGTTCCAGAAATAAATTTGGATTCTGACATTTATCAATTATAAGTAGCCTTTTTTCCAGTCATAGCACACTTTTGCGTTAGCAGACTTTAATCTTCAGATTATCGCCAGTTGACCGCAATATAAAACTTTACTTAAAATTTTAAAATTTATAAACCATAATTCACTTTTAAATATTGTGTATAAGGCCTGGACCAAAGCCAACACATTTTTTTTATTATAGACTTCATTCTGTGGTGCCATTTTTGGATGTACTGAGATAAAACTCGATAAGGATATTTTTGATTCTTGTGCATTATATGTTTTCACGAAGTGAGAATAAATATCTAGGATAAAAACGAAGAATATATAGATGAGTAAAATAAAATTTTAATGTTTATCTGTAATTTAAATTTTATTACTAAGGTGCATATGTGATAGTTGTCGTAAGGGGAAATATTATTACAATGCATATATATATATATATTTAACCCGTAACTGGAGACATTAATTTCCTTACGTTGTCAGAGACATAGAGTCAAAATGACTCAAATGTTATTTTTCTTTTTTATCCTTTGTAAACAGCATTGAAATTTATTTTGGAAACGCAATATAGTCTGGAAATCATGTAATTACCAAAATATTAAAAATAATTATATTAAAACTGTTAAATGTTATAAGATTAATTGTTGGAAAGATAATATAAGAAAAACCTAAACAACCTTTTAATGAGTACTTACTTCGTTTAGATATCATGGGATTACACTAATGTTAATAACTGTTAGAATTAAACAAACAAAAATGAAGAATACAATATTTTAAAATATTACCTTAAGAATATTTCTCTAATCTTTTTGCTTTTTACATCATTCAAATGCAGCTGGGCATACGGCTACGGAACACTGTCCACATACTGGGTATTTACAAGAATGGCATAGAGTAGATGTATTTCTTTTCAACTCTTTTGGGCAAATGGTACAGTATTTTCTAGTAGGTAATTTTAAACTGCTATCTGCATCTACGTTTTCCTCTTCTTTACCAAGTATATTCGCAATTGAAATTCTCACTTCCTGTCGAAGACCAGTATTTATTAACCTCCTAGCTAACTCTTCTCCGGAAAGCTGCTTTGCGAGGTTTTTTATAAAATCTAGCCTTGACTCTTTTCTATAGTCTCGTGTGGCCTGGTAAATAGAGAATGCGTTAACTGCACTTATATACATAAGGCGAAAAAATATAGCTATTGGCCACCTTCTGGTTCTCTAAACTGTACAATATATGACACATGTTTCATCCAAGGCATCAACAACAGATTTGGTATTATTATAAAAATCAATAAGTTCCGGCTTATTGATGTCTGTATCTTGGGATATTGATGAGTGCATAGACGACACTAGCAATACAGCTTTGCCTTTATTAGGAAAATATGATACCAATGTTAAATCCTTCGAAAAGCCATAAATTGAACTCCCGACTATTCTGCTTCTGTTTGGAAGGAATTCATTGGATATTTCTGTTTTATTTATTTAATTATTTTATTTATTTATTATTATTATTTTTTAATGTTCCAACATAGGTTAAATTTTTTTTCCTTCAAAACTTTTACAAGCTCAACTGATGAACACAATTGTCTGCTATTATATTCCTGTTTGTGCCTGCAATACAAGCAGACAAGCGCATAACTGCCTGCGTTAGTTTTTGCAACATTTTATCTTCTTCTGAAAGTGTCATAAAATAATAAATAATAATATGTCTAATATGAGAGTCATATTCCGCAACTTCGCATTCTTCAAACCATTGCATTACAGTTTTTTTCAAAATCTGGATCACATGGCCGACTTTTTTTCCTGGAAGGTCCTGGTTAAGTATTATTCATTTTCTTTTAAACAACAATATATTATTCAAGACAAAGGAAGCGGATTACATTGCTAAATACGTAGAAATTAACTGTTGCGTTATATATGTTTTCAGTCACAGTTTCAGAGACGTGGAGTCAATCTGACTCCATAAATAGTAACGAAAACTTTGAAAAAGAATAACTCGGATATAGGCGCGTGTTCAAACTTGGACTTCTGCCAACATACTGATAAAAGATCAACTTGAAGGTACTGAGGAAATGATTGCATTCAAGGACAAAAAACCACGTGATAATTAGAGCCAATGCACAACGCGTAGTCACCTTGACTCCCGTCTCCAGTTACGGGTTAATTTAGATAAAATTGTCTAACGCACTCCTTCCTTTATGACCATGTATATTGTATATAATCGTTTCCTACGCAGCAACTTTTAGTAGTCAGCTATCGGAATTATTAGTGTCTAGCGTAAAATGTAACTTTTCAATTTCAAAGCTCGATATTTATTCCTACATTTATAATTTACCTAAAACATAATACTTTTCCACCCGTGTCAGAATTGTGAATCATTTAAATTTTTGAATAATTTATCCCAAAATGGGGATACAAAATTCCTAAGAAAATTTTCATCATAAAAAAAAAAAGATTCCCGGATTTCAATGCTTTTCTTCTATTCCTACACTAAAAGTGTATAAATTAACAAATGTTTCTTGCTCCTTAATGCTAATAATACTTATAAATAGCATTTACAAAATAAAATAATGGTACTTATGTATTTTTAAATAAACAAATAATAATATTTCTCAGACGTTAAAAAATAATACCAATTTTGAGATGTTGCGCAAAAAAAAACTTATATTCGCGCACTACGCAACAAAATTGGAATGGAAAATAAGATACATAGGCGGGGAATTTAAAACATTCACAGAACTACTAATGCATTCTATCAATGAGTATTTAACTTTGAGTAGTAAAGTATTTATCTTTGATTATATAACGTACCGGGGATAGTGCATGAAACAGATATTTTTTTTAAAATAAAAATATGATTCTCGTACTTTAAAGTATCGTCGGGAAATAAAGGGTTCAGACAATCAGTTTTAAGCTACTCGCGACGAGCGTGATACATGCATGTTTTATAGGGTGCACAGAATTATTGATTAGAACTACCAGTAATTTAAACACAAAATGATTGTCCTATAATATTCGTCAATACTTAGAGATCAGAAAAGTCATAAAATATTTTCAAATATATATAAGGATGTATAAATGTTTACCAAAAGTTTTCCAAAGAATTGTTTTGTTAGTGATTGAAACTTTAAAATAGACACTTAAAACCTAATAAAAAACAAAACAAATTATTTCCTTTTTTTTTAATTTGCATGTGTAACTTTTATTTTTAACCTACAAATTACCTTTACAGTAATAATAATGATAATATTAATAATTAACAGAGAATAGGTTCATACACATCTGAAATTGCTCCTCTGAAAAGTCAAAATTTTCCTCTTGCGGGCGTATGTCTCACGTTGGGAACTACTTGTTTAGATGATGTGTGGATAGTGTGTGATCGTGTGTGATTTGATAATATGTGGTAAAAATATGGTTATTATGATTGGATCTGAAATTTTCTCTGATGGACCTAGAACTATTAGGCTTTTCCTAATAGATTTAAGTGATTCCTTGTGGCCGAGTGTAGCGTTTTTTATTGCTGTATTGTGTACTGAATACAAAAATATAAGTGAATATATATATATTGTTTCATAATTCATTGATAAAATAGTAAGCATTTAGTATTTTATAGTTATAGTCTATTAACTAAGAATGGAAGTTTTATTAATAATAGAAAGTTGTCATTTAATAATAGAGATTCATTAGATTTCATTAGAGGACAACCTGATAATCAATAACGTAAAGGTGTACCTATTATATTTTCACCTATATTACCACATTCACAATTTTCAGTATCGTATGCAACAGATTTAAGTAAAAATATTAGGAAGTTTCCGTGCCCTGTTAAAAGGTATGGTGCTACTGTATTAGTGACTATAAAGTTTCTATGAATTTTAGGTATAATGGCAAATGTATAACAAGGTTCGCACGGGTATTATTTTCAAGGCCAATTATCAGCATTTTTTTAAAGAAAAATAAATCTACTTTAAACGCGCGAAATTTCGCCTTATTTAAGGGCAGATTTTCCAAAAGAAAATACTGGTAATGAAGAATTTCTCAGTCTAGAAATTCAACGACCCGTACGAACCCTGTATAACGTACTGTGTCACTATCATCCCAGAGATTTTGCCATGATTCAGTAATATTTAAAAAAATTTCATTTAAAAATGACAAACGATAACAGATTTCAATATTATTGTATTGATTTGAGTTTTCAAGGAGGCTTTTTTGGGAGGGGGTGGGGAAGGGAGCTTGGTAGCGGGCGAAATTTTTCTACCTTTGTCGATACAAATTACTGACATAACTTCTATTCTAATATATGACTTTAATCTATCTACTGCATGAATAAAAAAAAAATTAAAGCGTAGATTGCGTTTAAGTATATCGCTAACCATGAGTAATATGATAAGTGTCCAAAGGTGTCTCATTTTATGCTATTGTGAAGGATAAACTTAAAAACGGAGATTTGGCTTCTTTCAACATTGAAGTAAAAGCATTTGAAACAGATTTCAGCTGCGATATAACATGAACTTGATAAAATGCATAGCATATTTGTTTTCTTTTACTTTTGTTCTTCTACTTTTTTTAACTTTAACTCATTAAATGCCAGTGTCCTCATTTTATGATGCTGTAAAAAATGCTATTTGCTACATTAAATTAAAAAAGTATTCTTGTATTTACAAATTGGTCTGATAGGCGACAGATTTCTTTGATACTAAGTAAAAATGCGCGGGGAAGACACAGTGTAATTACGCGGTTTTTTGGTAATCACGTTATATATTTTTTATACTACTGTATGAAATTGGATTTATGAGGTAAATTCATTCAATTTGAAATAAATATAATCTAGATCAGGGTTGGCGAACCTTTTCACATCCACGTGCCAATTTTTTTCCATAAAAATTTCAAGTGACCATGACGTGCCAACAACCTCTCCCGCCCCATTCCTGCTCCTCCACCCCCTCCCCCCTCCTAAAAAAAGGGAAAAAAAGAATAATGAATCAAAATTATTTACTTTTACTATTATTAGATTACGGTAAATGTGGATAACATACCTGCAGTACCAATATACACATTAAATTGAATAATGTATCATATTGAAAAGTCAAACCAAAACATCTTGCCACATGATATGATTAATTAATTATAGTAATAATTACAGAAATAAGATAACATAAGAAATAAATATAGTAATCGTAAAAAATATTAAACTATAATCGAAACAACTTGCCAAATGATTGTAAAAATTATGGTAATACATGGCGTTGCCCCTTGGGATCTGTTGATTTTGGCATTTTAAGAATGATGGTAGTTTTATATTGGATGTAATTTTATTTTAAAACAGACAAAGATAAAAGAAATATTAAAAAATATATTATTTACGACTTATATCTGCTTAATATTTGTTTTATACATACTGTTAAATGGAAAATTATTTAAAAAATATATTACAATGCATAAGAAGAAATTAGCAAATATAAAGAACATTACCTAAAAGTCTGTCAAGGAAACCTGTTATTTCTCAGTCCACCACGTTTGAAATTCTCTATTACCTTGTACTTTCTGTTTTTTAGCCAATTTGGCCATGTTTAATAAATACTATTTGAACGTTCCAATCTAATCAGTCTTATATTACCAGCCCTAATAGTGAAGGTTGTTTAATAACAAAAAATCATGCAATAAAAGCAAATCAGAATAATAATAATGAAATGACTAGCTACTGGAATTTTATGAGTTTTATACGTAACAGAATTGTGTCGGCAGTCAGTCGTCTGCCAGATAAATTACCCCTACCCCTCCTTCAAGCCGACACATAAAAAGGTATAAAAATCTTCGAAAACGTGATTATAGTTTTAATTTCATTTTACAAATGTTTTATCAATCGAATTATTATTTTTTCTTGTCAGAAAAAAGTCATACTTTATTAGTCTTCGTAATATTTTCGTCATTTTAACTAATTATTTAACAAATTACAGCAACCGTCAAGTAAAGCCTCATGTGCAGATCAAAATGCGTTAAATGATGAAGAGATTTATGAAATATTGTTCTTTCATTAGTATAGAAAAGCAAAAAATAACTTGATTTGTTAGATTTCTTTCTCTCTGCATATGCGAATTACTGGCGCCAGCAGAACGAAATCGAGGAAGTGTGTGTGTAGAGGGGTGGGGGGGGGGATGTATCTGAGCGGGTAGTTATAGTTTAATGATATGAAAGGTGCACTAGTACTTATTATAAAAAAACAAAAGCTATTTTCAGTCAAGCTCGTGTACAAATAAAAAAGTAATAATGAGGTTCAGAATTTTAGGGAGTTTGAGTGAATTTTGATATAAAACTTCAATTAACGGCGTGCCAAAAATATCCTCTCGCGTGCCATAGGTTCGCCGACCCTGATCTAGATAGTTCATATTATGCTATTAGAATATTTTTAATATTTTTTTGTTTTTTAGTACATCTGTAATAAACAGGAAAAGTTATCCGTCATCATTTGAGGACGCTGCTGGTCGTTTGGGTATAGTTTTTATTCATAATCACATTTGTTTCTTAAGAATTTCTTACATTATTTTGCAGATAAACAATATATGAAAACTGAAATGTGAGTAGAAATAATATCTTTAAAAGCTTAGAAGAGGCAACTGCTTATCTTTTTCTTAAAATACAGATGCAGATATTATATCAATGCTTCCGGATGTAGATGATCTAACAGATCAAGACCAATTCAATTATGATAATTTGGGTGCTCCAGTTGTATTAGATGTTACAGGCATATTGGAAATTACAATACCAGATGATAATGATAACTCTATTATTTCGTATATAAAAGGAAACAATTCCCGTAAACGTAAAAGAGAAATATTAGTTGTGGACGAATTAAACCTCGGGTTACACACTCCGGACTTTGGAAATTTTTTCTAAGATAAATTCTGATATAGTGAGAGCGGAAATTTATCAATATCTAGTATTATATCCAGTTGAGCAGTTTGAAGAATTTTTTACTGAATGTGTTTATGATATGTTCGTAGAGGAAACTAATCGATATGCTAAATAAGTGAAAAATAAATTAAACTGTAATGTGACTAAAGATGAAAAAAATATTTATAGGATTTCTGATACTTTCGGGCTATCATACTTTACCCAGTGAACGATGATACTTGGCAAACGCAGATAATTTAAGAGTAACAATAGTGAAAAATGCTATGACTAGAACTTTCTTCTTAGAGCTCTACAGATTGATACATTTCCAAGATAATAAATTACATCAGTATAAGAAACATGATAAATCAAATACGTCCCATGTTAGAAATGTTTGCCAAGAATTTTCCTTGAAAAGAATTCGGCTGTTTATAAAATGATCGTGCGGCATTATGGTCATGATACACTGAAACGGTTTATAATATCTAAAACTATAAAATTTGGATATAAACTCTGGGATCTATGTGGCAACGGTGGTTAATGTTACAACTTTACCACTCTATTCGGGAAAAGAATCAAATACTTCTGAATCCGAAAAATTTCCTTAAGTTAAAGTAGTGTTAAACTTGCTATCTATTTTTGAAGTTTCAAAGAGTCATAGTGTTTATTTTGACAATTTCTTTACCAGTCATACGTTGCAAAAAAAAAAAAAAAAAAAAAAAAAAACAGAAAGAAATGCAGTTCAGATCTAGTGGATAAGTACGAGAAAAACTTATTGAAAAATGTCCAATAATGGTCGACACGAAAATGAGTAAAAAAAAAGAGACGATTTCAGGATAGTAAATTTGACAAAACAAAAGCAATTCTTGTTGTTAAATGGAAGGAAAACAAGTGTGTGTGGTTTTGGCAACTAATTTTGATACCTTATTGCCGGTTTCTTCAGTACAAAGATGGAGTGTAGAAAATAAAAGGTGAAAGTAAATCAGCCTTATGCTATAAGTTCCTATACCTCAATTATAGGGGGTGATGACATTCACGATTGCCTTCTTGAGAAACATTCTACGGCCATACGAAGAAATAAATGTTATTTTAGCCTTATTACTGAGCTGTTAGATATGGTTGTTGTAAATGGTTATGGTTGTAAATGGCTATAAAAAGATCATCGGTTCTAAGTTGATGTGCATCCTGACATATAATTCGAGAAAATTATTGACAAAAGAGAAAAACAAAGGCGTTGGCAATCTGAGAACTCCTATTCAAAACCTAGAACACAATGTATGAAATGCAATACAAAATTATGTATAAATTTTTTTTCTCTTTTTCAAACAAAACATCAACCTTAAAAATGTAAAAAACAATGTTTTCTCACATGTCCCTAGAAATAAAGTTTGATTTTTAACATTATTTTGCCCATCAGTTCTTTTATACATTAAAACTAAATAACTTAAAAAATTTCATTTAAAAAAAAAAAAATACATTTTTACATACAAACGCCCAGCGTCATCAAATGAGGACGGCTTAAAAATATCGTTGCAGTGTAAAATTTTCAAAATGCTTTCGAAATTCCTTTAATTTAGGCATTTGTACCCATATTTAACAATTACTAGCAAAATTTTCAAAATTTGTTAATTTGGGGGTTAATAGGTTAATGGAAGATTTATTACATTTTGCTGAAAAAAAGCATGTCAGATAAAAGCATGTGAACTAAAGAGTCTTTTTTGAACACTATTTGTTGTAGTTTAGGTAAGTTCCCTGACTTTGTCTAATCGGAAATATTTTAAAATTTGTTTCATATGACGGAGAATATGTGTCTTCAACACTTTTTATTTCATTATTCAAGCGTCCGAGACTATTTTTTGAGTGACAATCTGAAAGATTATAATATGCTCAAGAGCCAGTGATATTTCATATGAACAATATATGCATTTATTATTTATTTGAATAAAATATAAGTTTAAAATTAAAACCTTCTTCTATTCAGATTACGGACAATTTTCAACTTTTACCACTATGAATTATTAAGGGGGCCGATCACGTTGAGGCGCCAGAAAATCACCGTATTTAAAGCAGTAAGAAAAACTCTCTAGTTTCTTAACTAATGAATGAAAGCAATATTTTTTTTTTTACTTTCATACATTCTTGTGGTTTGATAAAATATTCAAATACGCATATATTTATTAATAATAATTAATTAAATCATAACGACAAAAGTGGCTTTTGAAAAATATGAATATTGAAATATGCATTTTGCGCGCACGATTTTACAAATTATACTGCAGATATATGTTTATTGTTTCATATTTTGTTACTTATAATACTATGTTATACACTGAACCTAAATTTGAAAGTATATTCAAATACTTTCGCATAATTAATGGCTTTTCTAATCATATTCACTAAATTTCACCAAAAATTTATACTTATTTTTCAATTCACAATTTTCTGTGACAAAAATCAGACTAAATTGAGGTTCAGCATAAACTAACATATGTAAATTAAGAATATATATAATTTCAAGGTTCTATGTTAATTAGATTTTAAGTGATAGTGTACGCAATACCAAAAAATAATATTTTAGAAAAACGGCTTCAAAGTTGGCTTATAACATTACAGTAAATGCTTTTATGCAATATATTTTTAGCCATAACTTCTGGTTCTAATGGGTATTTTGTAATATTCTTTTAGAAGTGGATTTGTAACTTTTGAAGGTATCCATTCTGAAATTTGTGTAAAATCTTTTTTTTTAAACCGTCAACGTGATCTGTCCCCTTAAACTTGCGGTCGGACGCAGTGGACCTAAAAGGCGAAATGCCTGTGGGGCTTATTAAAGGTTTTGTCTCAAAAACTGCTTAGTGTTTAACCAGTTTTGAGGATTATAAATTAGGTTTTGTGAATCATATTGCAAAAATCCTCTATTTTGGTTTCCTAATGATGCTCACGAATCCCATGAAGAGCGGCAGATTTGGGTCCAGAGGTGCTCCTAACTGAGAGGTTAAATAAATATTGGTATAAGCCCCAGAGAGTATCATAATCGTTCAGTATTTAACTGGACAATTGGTATGAGATGACCGAGTGTTGAAAAAACTGACCATCCATAGGGTGTATGGCTTATATTTTCTGTCCTACGCAAAAAAGTTTTAACTGTATTTGATTAGAAAAAAAGGTCATGGAATTTGTCTGAACCGCAAGAAACAGAGTACAACAAGCTGGAATAGATAAATTATCTCTAGAAAAAGAAAGACAGAAAATCTCAAAAAATCCTGTTTATATTTGTTCAAAAATAGTTACATTTTATTATGAAATAACTTGCGAATGAAAGGTGTTTCACGAGACACAGTCAGAATTATTAATATATATATATATATATATATATAAAGATATAATAATACAAAAAAGATAAAAAATATAAAAAAAAAGACAGAAAATCTCAAAAAAATCATGTTTATTTTTCGTCAAAAATAGTTACATGTAGTATTATGAAATATAACTTGCGAATAAAAGATGTTTCACGAGACACAGTCAGAATTATTAATATATATATATATATATATATATATATATATTACGTAAAAAGAAACTAATAAAACTTTTACTAGTTAAGTCGTCGTATTTTTATCAAAACCGGGTGAAGACATCCAAAAAGTTTCACTAGCTTCTGCTTTCAAAGAAATCTCGCAGATCTTTCTTTTCCCATTCTTTAGGACTGCTGCACTGGCCGCTAATGTAAGTCGGCCTTTTCTTTGATTTGCGTATCCAGTTTAATCGCTCATCGCAGATAATTTTATTACCTAGAAAAAAAATGCATATGAAACTGATATTTGATTATGAACATTTTTCTGGAGAGAAGACGAATAAATTTACAAAAATCATCTTTAGATTTTTAAAATACCATAAATATGATAACCGGTCAAGTACGAGTAACACTCACATACAGAGGGCTCTTTACAATAAACATATGAACTAGTAACTGTGCATTGCATAGCCCAAATATATCATTAAAAATTCTTACCTAGGTTTGAACGGCCGATGGCGAATAGAGTATACGCCGCCAGAGACTTTTGAGGTTTTTATATAATATTTCCAACAGTCCGATAATCAGGGAATAGGAAATTCACAATTAACTATATTTTCATAATGCTTATAGATCTGAATTTCTTCAAGACAGTTAAGTTCATGTGTAGCATGTATAGAAGCTTGTTCAGATATTATTTTAGCTGAACTGATGTCAAAAGTATGGTTCGTCTCCCGGCAATGTTTTTCAAATTAATATTTATCGGTTTCTTGTTTTGAATATAATGTTGGTGTCATTTAATACGAAATTTAAAGCCACGCTTGGTTTGTCCATTATAATACCGAAATGGCAATTAATACTATAGCTATCCCATGAGTTGGATCACTCAGTACGATCTTTAAGTTTAGAGAGGAATAGATTATATTAGGATTAAAAAAATATTTTGAAATAATATTGTCTAAGAAGTTTAGCAATGGGAAAGCTGAATTTAGGAATAAAAGTTAACACACTGCTAATATTGGAAAAAGAAGATTACTGAGGTGAATTTGAAGAACGAGGGTGCTGTAGATTAAATAAAACGTTATCAAAAGTAGAATGTTTGTAAACTCCGTTAATCGTAATTGCTATAAGATATTGACTTTCACTATTACGTGAGTGAAAATTACAGAAAACATGTATGATACGGTTTATAGATGTATAACAGGCGGCTATCTTTTGACAAGGGGGTTGTTAAGAATGAGCATGGGGTGGTTAGAGAAAGTGCGAAACTTTTGCGATAAGACGTACGTAGAGAAACCCTTAACAGTACGAGTGACAAGGGTATTTAAAACAGGAGAGAGCATTTATTTTCGGTTTCAGAAATGAAATTAATATTGTTATCGATCGAGTTCATATTTTCAATGATGTATTCAATATTGTGAAGAGAGTTGTCAATTAAAATCAATGTGTCATCAACTTAGTGAGTCCGGAAAAGGAAGGAACATTTATTGAAAAGACCATTCAAAAAGATGCTTATACAGGGTGTCCCAGAAGTCATGGGGTAAACTTTAAGGGGAGGTAGGGGACATCACAAGGATTCAGATTTGCATAGCAACCCAAGGTCTGAAACGTTTTCCTGGCGCGGTAGTGACGACGCAAAACACAAGAAAGACAGGATACGAATAAGAGGAGAAAACATGTTTATTATCCTTAGTACATCAAAAAACTAAGAAGAAAGAACATTAAAGGGACAACGATCGTCATCAAAGTAGGTGTTCTAAATTACGACCCTGGGCCGTGATGCATGGAAGCGCATCTTCGGCGTATGGAAGATCTAATGCTCTCGAAAATACTGGGAGTGCCCCGGACTTCCCCAGCAGCTGTCACAATGCGTGCAACAAGTTCCTCAACGCTTTCCAGCATTGTCCAGGCATTTTTGCAGTACTAAGAATAATAAACATGTTTTCTCTCTCTGTTCGTGTCCTTTCTTTCTTGTGTTTTGTGTCGTTACTACCGCGACAGCAAAGCGTTTCCGACCCTGGGTTGCTATGCAAATCTGAATCCTTGTGATGTCCCCTACATCCCCTGTAATTTTGTCCCATTACTTCTGGGACACCCTGTGGATTCTGCGAACATCGACAACAGGGGAGAATACATGGCTACCGTCAGAGAATTTGTAGTATTTATCTTGGAAAGAAAAATTTGTTTGGGACAGACATGTACGAGTAAGAGACAATAAAATCTTTTGAATTTCAAAATTGAATAATGGAATTCGCTAAGTCTCTGTTCAAGACAAGAGAGGACACGACTTGTCGGAACATTCGTGAATAGCGATTTTATATTAATGGAGACCATAATAAATTTAGTAGAATGTAAATTCTGAATTACTTTATCAAAGGTAATGGAATTCTTAACAGTGGGGGGGGGGAGACAAAAATTATGGGGTTCAACATTTCGCAAATTTGCGGTCAAACGTTTCACCAATTTATGGTTCAACGTTTCACCAAGTTATGGTTCAAGGCTTTCACCAACTTATGGTTCATCCTTAGAACCAAATGTTAGAGCAATGTTTCATCATCTTTTGGTGGCAGGTACTGCAGCACCAAAAATTGGTTCAAAGTTGTATCAAATTTTTAACAGTGTACATTTAAGCGACTGCTTTCGAAGGATGTTTCAACTGAGGGAGAGAAAGATTTTTTGAAAATATTGCAAAATTAGAGTCGTGCTTTTGAACTGAATATTTTGTTTCCAACATATCCGTACAAAAATGTTGGACGACAGCATTACGATTGACAATACGAATATCAATATGCACCAAGGTATCTGGTGATTCAAAAAGCCGGGTAAATTTACCATTATGTTTTTAACAATGCTTACTGGAAAGTGATTTACAACGAATAACGAATTATCCCTAAATGCATAGACAACGAATCTTCCAAAAAACAACAAAGCATAACTAAAGTTATAGTTTTAAAATGTAGCATTTCTTGTCCGAGCTTCGTCAAGAAATCTATACACAGTTCCCACTTCGGCATTCTTAGAACCATTATTAAAGAAAAGTGTCTTACCATTTCCAAAACAAGGAATTATCTGTTCTATATTTAGAATTACCGGTTAATCATGAAATTTCAAGTCCAAAGACTAAAATGCTTGGTACCATGCTGAGAATCTTTACAGTAAACATTTTTACAAACTTAATGGTAAGTTTACCCATCTCTTTGTATCACCAGTTTCCTAGTCACCAGTTGATCATCCTATTGCCAATCAAAATACTGTCGTCAAAATTTTGGTACAGATATTTCGGAAACACAATATTCAGTTCTAAAGCTCAACTCTAATTTTGCAAAAAAAATTCCTAATTTTCCTCAGTTAATTTTTCCTGTTGAAATAGACTTTAGAAATAATTTCTTAACTGAAATACAAAAAGAAAGTTTACACCATCTCATTATTACTAACGTTAATTTTAATTCGGATAATACTAAATCTAATCTCACCTCTCTTAAAAAATTTGCCTTGAAATATCTTAAATTTAATGATAGCATTGTAAATAAGAAAATTGACAAGTTCGGCCAGGTAGTGATCCTTGATAAAAAAAGCAATATATTAATTGAGTAAAATAATCTTAAAAATGTTGACCCATATGGAAAATCTACCTCGTGACCTTTCCTTACAAGAATTGTCATGAAATAAAGACGTCAGTAAGTCCAGTTCTCTAGTAACTAAGTCTACACTAACCTATATTTCTTCTTCAGTTCGCTTACTGTGCAAGGGGTTTTGCTCTTGCGGAAGTTCATAAACCTACTATACCTTTTTGTCACATAGTTTCAAACAATGGCACGGTTTCTTACAGCTCCGCGAAATATCCGAGAACAATATATTTTGCTCTCCTGTCCGTCAGCATACATACGGCTAAAAAATCCATCACATTTACTAAAATAAGTCCGATTTCTTCATCTTCTAAATTTACTACGGTCTCCTTTGATGTTAAATCGCTATTCACGAATGTTCCGATAAGTCTTTAAAAGAGATATTGTGAATTTCATTATTGATATTTTCAATTTCAAGAGCGATTAACTCTTACTCGTACATGTCTGTCGCCTTAGCAATGAGTTCTCCCTGTCACCGATCCTCGTATATATCTTCATGCGCTATTTTCAATGTTCCCTTTTCAATTTCTTTCCGGACACGCTATGTTGACGACACATTCACCTTTCTTAACACCCTCTTCACAATATTCGTAATATTTTTAACATTATGAAATCGATCGATAGCAATATTAAATTCACATATGAAACAGGAATTAAAGTTCTCTCCCTTTTCATATCACTCACACTGATCACGGTTTCCCTACATCCTTCTGTCGCAAAAGTTGCACAACTCTTTCTCTACCCCCCCCCCTTCCATGCTATCTCTTGTCATCCTCCTACTCAAAAAATATCCGTATCCGTCTATTATACCTTTATAAATCGTGCCTTATATTCTTTATCTTATTCTTGCTCACGTAATAGTGAAATTCAATATCTTACAACCACTGCGATTACCAGAGTTTACAAAACTTCTATTATAGATACTGCTTTATTTAAACTAGACCACCCTTGTTCCTCAAACTAACCTCACTCTTCTTCTCTTTCCAATATTAACATTGTGTTACCTTTCTTTCTTAAATACAGCTTTCCCACGCTAAAAATTCTTAGTCAATCTGTTTTTTAATTAATTTTTACTACTACCAATAAACTTACGCTCTCCGAACTCGAAGACCGTATTGAGTTATATAACTGATGGTATTTCTGTACTCTCAATTGACAATGTGGTCTTTTCTATATGGTACAAACCAAACGTGGCTTAAAATTTCGTATTATAGTACACAAAACTGGGAATTGAACCACTTGTTTGACTCCTATTCGACTAAAATAATCTCTAAGCATATTTCTATACGTGAACTTAAAATTCTTGGAGCATTCCATATCTATAAAAAATGGGAAAATATTGTTTATTGTGAATTCGCTAATCCCTAATTATCAGATCGTTGGAAATATGATATATAAAAAAAAGTTCGTATGATTTCTTTGACTACGATTTAAAAATATTTTTTTACTCTTGCCAATAAGTTTACCCTCCCCTAAATCGGGGGCTTATAACCCCTTAATTTAGATAAATGGGTTTTTTTATCCGATTTGCTTCAAATTTGGTATACCGGTTTATTCTGATAAGGCGCTTCCCTGATTAGATTTGGAAGTTCATTGATTAAATATAAAGGGGAGGGGTCGATGGACTAATATCCCTTAATTTGGATAAATGTGTTTTACTATCCGATTTGCTTCAAATTTGGTATACAGATTTATTTTGATAAGGCGCTTCACTGATGACATTTGTAGGCTCAATAGTTAAGTGTAAAGTGGGGAAGCGGTAGGTGGGTAATCCCCCTCCCTTAATTTATTTTTCGAGGGGCATTATTCTTTGAAATAAGAGTGTAATATACAACTAGAGTGAATAACCTGTGAGCTCAATGCCATCAGTTTAACTGGGCACTTTTCTTTTTTATTTCAATCTTTAACACCCCTTTCATCCCCTTAGGAAATAATTTCGAAAGTCGTTACATTTTTAATCATTTTTTTTACATATGTTATACTGTATATCACGATCCTACCTAAAACTGCTACTGGGTTACGGCGAAATGCCCTAGAGCTTTCGAAACTCCCTTGAACAACTTTAACACTTGAATTAAAAAAAAAAAAAATTCTTACTTGATCTCTGTTAAGTTTTTCTAATATATACCGAAATTTTGCCGTTTCTACCTGCAGTGGTTTCATATGTTGGTAGGTTAGTACTTCAGTCAAGACAAAGCCTTTTATAGGTATGCTAGCAAAATCCGTGGCTTTGCTCAGATAAAAGTCGAAATATGCCCGTTGATATTTGTATGCATAAAATTTATTAGAATACATTATACTTTTTGGAATAATTTAAAAATAATTAATTAAGTCACACTTTTAATAAACTTAATTATTACACTGCACTAGTCTGAAATGGGAGTAAAATTAATAAGAAGAACTAAAACTAACTCTAAATAAATGATAATTTAGAAAGTATTTTGAAGCTTTTATGCTTATTTCAGTATTCATTTTAAGTTTTGATTTTTTAAAAAAACGTTCTTAGTACGCATTTAAATCTTAAACTAACCATTATGTCAAATTCCAAGTTCCTTGTCTAACGGTCTACCACTTCTCGGTTGTAGAAGGAATAACATAAAATGCCTATGTTGAAACAGAGACTATCACCATTAATTTGCTACTATTAATTTTGAATTCGGTTTGGTATTTCCTGATATTCTTTAGAAAACGTAATTTAGAAACTTTCTAAAGGCTTTTTTAGAAGGTTTGTTGTTCCTGGCAAATTAAGGTGGTTGTGGCGCCGGCATAAAGTATAGCCTTTGTAGAATCAGAGACTGTCACTATTGATTCGCGACCATTACTTTTGTAATCGGTTTATTATTTCCAGAGATTGCTTAAAAATTGTAATTTAGGACTTTTTTAGAATGCTTTTTGCTCCTTTCCTTCGTCCCCCCCCCCCCTTTAAATTTCGAATTTATTTTCGACAGTTCTTAGATGGTATTTATATTTTTTAAGTAACTACCGTGCCATATAATAAAGATTCTAGCTTCTTCAGTATCACAGAAAGTGCAATTTAGAAAGTGTTTTACTTCTGCCACCGTCTGGTGGTAATGGCGCACACATAAAATATAGTTTAAGTTTAAGCAGGTTCTATCACCACCAATTTGCAACCGATATTTTTAAAATCGGTTTCTTATTTCATAAAATTGCATAAAAATCGTAATTTAGAACGTTTAGAACGCTTTTCGCTCACTTCATCCTAATAATTTGGCATTTTCTTTTGACGGTTCTTAGAAAACTTTTGCATCTTTTAAGTGCAAAATTTCAAAATGTTAGACCCTCAGTATCACAAAAACGCAATTTAGTCAATTTATTTTATTTTATTTTATTTTAATTTGCTCCTGCAAACCACAGGTGGTAGTAACAATAACATAAAGTACAGCCAATGTTGGAGAAAGGACTGTCACCATTAATGTGCAAACATTACTTTTGAAATTGATTTATAATTCCTCAGATTCTGTAGAAATCTCAATTTAGAACGTTTTTAGAACGTTTTTTGCCCATTTTTAAAAGGGGTAAACACTTTTAAATTTCGAATTTTTTAGGAAATGTTCCTAGACAGAATTTATAACTTATAAGTATCTACCATGCGTGATTTCAACTTGCTAGCCTCTGCAGTATCACAAAAATTGCATTTCAGGACGTTTATTGCTTCTGAAACGCCCAGGTGGTAGTGGAACAGACACGAAATAGAGACTATCTTGGAGCAAGGCCTGCCACCCTGAATTTCCAACTATTACTTTTTAAATCGGTTTGATACTTTCTGAGATTGCGTAGAAATCACCATTTACAACGTTTTTTTAACGCTTTTCGCGCATTATTACCCCTTTTATATTTCTAATTTTCAAAGAAATGTTCTTATATATCATTTATATCTAATAAGTAACTTCCATGCTAAATTTCATGTTTCTAGCACGTTCAGTAACACAAAAATCGCTTTTTTAGAAAGTTTTTTGCTCCTGCACAACACTTTGGGGTAGTGGCACAGACATAAAATATAGCCTTTGTCGGAGCAAGGGCTATCACATCACTTTCACATAATTATTTTTTAAATCAGTTCAATACTTCCCGAGATTGCGTAGAAATAGTCATTTAGAACGTTTTTTAGAACGCTTTTCGCACATTATCACATCTTTTAAATTTCGTATTTTTTTTTTAAATGTTCTTAGCGATCATTTATATCCATGAACTAACAATCATGCCAAATTTCATGCATTTTCAGAACGTTTATTGCACCTGAACCCCCTTTGGGATAAAGCCAATGACTTAAAATATAGACTATGTTGGAGCAAAGGCTGTCACCATTATTTTCACACCATTATTTTTGAAATTGAGAGAGTACTTCCTGAGATTGCGTAGAAATAGCTATTTAGAAAGTTTTTAGAAAGTTTTTAGCCCATTTTTGCCCCTTTTATATTTCGATTTTTTAGGAAATAATTGTAGAGATCATTTATACTTTTTAAGTAACTATCATGCCTAATTTCAAGTTACTAACACCTGCAGTATCACAAACATCGCGATTTATGACGTTTTCGCTCCTGCAACCCCCAGGTGGTAGTGACACCGACATAAAATAGCGCCTACGTTACAGCAAGGGCTATCACCATCAATTTTCAACTTTTACTTTTGAAATCGGTTTAATACATTCTGAGGTTGCGTAGAAACCACCATTTCGAAGGTTTTTAGAAGGCTTTCGAGCATTATCACCCCTTTTAAATTTCGAATTTTTTGAGAAATGTACTTAGAGATCATTTGTATCAAATAAGTAACTACCATGCCAAATTTAATGTTTCTAAGTCCTTCGGTAAGATAAAAATCATATTTTTAGAACGTTTTTTGCTTCTGTACCGACTTTGGGTTAGTGTCATCGACATAAAATATAGCCTATGTCGGAGCAAGTGCTATCACTATCATTTTGATACCATTTCTTTTGAAAGCTGTTTGATACTTTCTGAGATTGCGTAGAAATCGCCATTTAGAACGTTTATTAGAACGCTTTTCGCGCATTATCACCCCATTAAAATTTCGAATTTTTTAAGAAATGTTTTTAGAGATCGTTTATATCTAATAAGTAACTAGCCTGCCAAATGTCATGTTTCTAGGCCCTTCAGTAACACAAAAATCGCATTTTTAGAACATTTTTGCTCCGGCACAACCGTTTCGGGTAGTGGCACAGAGATAAAATATAGCGTATGTCGGAGCAAACGCTATCATCATTATTTTCACACCGGTATTTTTTAAAATCTGTTTGATACTTTCTGAGATTGTGTAGAAATCGCCATTTGGGACGTTTTTAGAAGATTTTTTGCGCACCCCTTTTAAATTTCGAATCTTTTAAGACATGTTATCATTTATATCTTATAGGTAACTACTATTCCAAATTTCATGTTTCTATTCTATTCAGTAATACAAAAATCGCATTTATAGAACGTTCCCTGCTCTTGCACCCCTTTGGGGTAGTGGCATGAAGATAAGACACAGTTATGTTAGAACAGCGACTAACACCATCATTTTGATACCATTACTTTTGAAATCGGTGAAATAGTTCCAGAATTTACACGAACAAAGAAACAAACAAATTTTACTTCATTATAATATTAGTATAGTTAGTATAAATACTAAAGATGGTATGACATGCTCACCTTCGAGGTTAACAGACGACAACTGTTGCCAGATGGGAGACCAAGTACCTTCATTCAGTGTCGTAATACCATTGTTAGTTAAATATAACCATTCGAGGGATGGCATCCCAGTGAATATATCTTCGGGTAAATCGGTTAAGGTATTGTTGCTGAAAATTAAAAATACAAATGCCTTTTTTTATGCAAATGAACAACTAAAACAATTGACATATAATTAATAGTCCTAAAAATGTATTCTCTAGATGCAGCCTTCAGCGTATTATTGTTTGAGTTCATTCAACAATTGTATTCTGAAACAGATTTCATCTTTACAACGATTGAAACTTTTCAACTTGTGACATTACACTGACGACTCAATAAAATTATGTTAGAATAAATTTTTTTGCGATATCACATGTTATACAACTCTCATTGATATGTCTCTTTTGATGGAATTTCTGAAGCGATATAATTGCTTTAAAAATAATATTTAGAAAGTAGCTTAACCAGAGGCGCCAACATAGCAGGAGCCACGTTGGCAAATCATGCAAAATTTTACAACCAATTTTAAAATGCACTTTTTGTCTTAAATCATCACAGTGATTAAATAGAAAAAAATATTAAAAAAAAATCATGGTAGAAGTGTGCCTGATTACATATTTCTTTCCCGTGGTGTCGTTGACTATGAGCTGAAAAACAAACTGTTCGTTCAGTAAGTGAGAAATGGAAAAAAAAATAGTTATAATATTCTGAGAAAAAAAAGAAAGAATTGCATAATAAACAACTTACACTAATGTACCTTTTTCTTCAAAACTACTGAAGATATTTAGATACCCTTTTTAATAGTTTCAGCTGGAACTAAACAATTAATTGCTCTTACACCAAGAAATATGAAAAAAAAATGCAAATGTTATTTCAAAAATAGTAAAAAATAGAGATATTGTGTATTTTAAAAACGCAACTACTATATATTTTTATTTTCATTTCACGCCGAACGATGGATTTATAGTAATCAATTTTGAAATCTGTTTTTTAAGTATTGAAATCCCTTAAGTAGTTAATGAAAAAAAAAATGTTCATCAATGTCAGCGGTTTTACACATAGCATCGCAACTGCTGTCTTTCTGGCGTCTCAATAACTTTTAGACAAAATAAATTTTATTTATATATTGAGACTAAGACGATATTGTGAGCGGTGTAATATTAAAAATATATAAAACGTATATTATTCTTATATCAAGCCATTGTCAATATTTTATATTTGCTCGTCTTTGTCCCTTTTAAAGTTGCCCCCTTTCTAAATCATTTCTTAATCCAGCTGCTAAATAAAAAATAATATTATATTTTATAAATATACCAATTCTTATTAAGAATAAAATTTCTTTCGTATTAATATAGCTTTTAGATATTTTTTCTCTAGTTTATATAAAATTCTCCGGCATTGTTCATTCGAATGTTATGCACTCTATTCGTTCGAGTGAAAAATCATTCTTAATCCTCTCTTGAGGAGCGTCAAATGTGCGTAATGTATATGAACAATCCACCTTTTTTTTTTACTAGTTTTTTTTCAACTAGGAATTATCACATTTTGTAATCAGGTAACTTCAGCTATAAAATTAGGCATCGGTAATTATTTACAATACTAATGCTAAAACATATAAACTAGTAAATCTGCAGATCAGGAGCCTCAACGTCAGCTCTGCAAGTCTTTTTTTAAACACAATTTGGTAATGTTCAGTTTGATGCAAAACGCAATTTAAAGTTCTCGAATTACGTAATTATTAATAAGGATAAAAATAAAAAATACGAAGTTTTCAGACATTAGAAGCGTTAAATTGAAAATGTTGTTATGTAACGATATTTTGAAATTTTCATGAGCTACTAATTCTGGTATTTGTTTTTTTTTGTTTTAGATAATAAAGAAGATTTTTTCAGGGGGACTCTGCCCCCCTGCACCCCCCCCCCCCCCGTGGTCTCATTAAATTTACATATGTAACTTTTTATTGATTGCGGTAGTTGTTATTGTAAATCTTAGATTTCTTTTTACACTTCCGAGCCTTATTTTTCAATACCGGTGGACAGAAAAAGATTTACATTGAGGCTATCTATATTATAAAGGACAAACATATCTGTGCGTAACGCATACGTCATTCTGCGAATGTGAACACTTTGAAATTTGAAATGAAATTTCGCTTTTGCAATTTTCGCTACTGCAAATTTTTAAACTTTTAAACATCCCACATTTTAAATGTTTACTCCGTCGTATGCAGAAAAAAATGCACTTTTAAATGCAATTTGTTTGAAAGCTGTATCTCAATTTATTTTTGAGATATTAATTTTTTTATAGTTTTTAATACCAACTTTCTAATCGTGGCAACTGAAGTACTTCATTTCTATTAAAAGTGGATTAGTTATCTTTATTGATTATATTCTTACTGATGCTATTTTCTCATTACAATTAAAAATATATTTTTAAAAATTTGAGCAGAAAATGACGTTACGCTTTAAAAAAGACACAATTTCCCTGATGATGCTGTTATATTTCACTATTTTTTCATTTCGCTGATATTGAGTTTGAGTCAATAAGCAAAATATTTCAGCGACTGAAAATGACGTCATATTTAAAAATAAACGATAATAAAATACTTTTCATTCATATTTTCTGAAATGAGGCGGCATTAAGAAGTAACACTCGTCAAAAAATATTTTTTCAGCCAATCTAGTTAATGTTTGGTTTTTAAGAATGAAAATATTTATTTCCCGATACAGTGACGTCATTTTCGACAGAGATCATTTTGCGGTGCATAATTTTGACATTTACTATCTATTTGCTTTTCAAAAGATATTTTTTCTCATTGAAATTTTCGATTAAAAATTAAAAATTTCTGTTAGCCGTGTGCAGACGATAAAACGTGAGATATTGGTTAAAAAAAAAAAAAAAAAAAAAAAAAAAAATTAATAATAAGAATTAATATCATAACACAAAGCCCTTTTATTTCAACCACAAAGCGTATTCGTTTTATTGATATATGAGGTCAAATTCACCTTCTTTTCGTACATTCGAATTAATTTCCAATATGAAGACGTATTCATGCCTATTTTTTATTTCATTTTCCTCTTGCACATGAAAATCTTTGAAATCAAAATTAACTGTTTAGGGTAAATTATTATTCCGCGATCTAATTTTCTTGGCAACGGTAAAAAAAAAAAAAAAAAAAAAAAAAAAAAAAAAAAAAAAAAAAAAAAAAAAGGAAAAAAAAAAAAGATATTTTATAGCAAAATGTCAATTTATTCCTTATGAAAATAATGAGTTTTTTAATTTAAAAGAGAAACATTTGGACAAAATAAATAGAACACAACCTGTCTTTATTTCTGGGATAAATTCCATCTACATGTAAAGACACAAAGGCATTAATTAATTCATCCCTTTTGACGTTGATATGACTTCAAACAATTACACACACTTTCACATTTACAATATTTTTAGGTGTAATTTCGTTGCTAGGTAACAATTAAAAGAAAATTTAAGCAATGAAATATGGGCATTTATTTTAATTAAATTTGTAAAAGAGAATATTTTATATTATTGGAACAAACATATAAACTCCCTCCATATGTTATACACCGAAAAAAAAAAACTCTGACAAATGTATACACAAAATTTGAAACTAATATGAATAACGTATGGTTCTAATTGCCGAAACGTCAGTGAAGGCTTACTGTGGAGACACGAAAAGTTTTGGTTTCCGTTTGTCTGTCTGTCTGTCTGTTCCGCGATAACTGCCTTAAAAAGCATCGGATTAGCTTAAAATTAAGGATGAATGTTGGTAAAATCAACGGATTTTGCTGTATAGTTTTTGGTTAAATTTGGTTCATGCGTTCGGAATATATAGAACATTTTATTTTGCGACTTAATGCTTTCCTATAGCAATTCAGACGATTTTTCCATTTTTATTTGTTAAAACGAAATGGCTCATATGATTGAAGGATTTAAATGCTAAATTATGGATGATGTAATTTCTAGTTAGATCCATACATTATTCATATTGGTTTGAAATTTTGTGTATACATTTGTTAGAGTTTTTAAATTCGGTGTTTAACTTATGGAGGTATTTTATATATGTGTTCCAATAATATATCTTTTTAGAAATTTACTTTTTTTCAAAGCACATATTTCATTGTTTTTATTTTCTTTTAACTGTTGCCTAGCAACGGAACTACACCAAAAATATCGTAAATGTGAAAGTATTTGTAATTGTTTCAAGTCAAGTCAAAGTCAAAAGGGACGAATTAATAATGCCTTTGTGAATTTACATATAGGTGGAATTTACCCCCAGAAATAAAGAAAGACTACGTTCTACTTATTTTGTTCAATTATTTTTTCTTTTAAATTAAGAAGTTCATTATTTTCATAAAGAATAAATCGACATTTTGCTATAAAATTTAACTTTTTTTTATTTTATTTTTTTTTTATTTATTTTTTACCGTTGCCAAGGGAATTTGATCCCAGAATAATAATTTATCCTAAACAGTTAATTTTGATTTGAAAGATTTCCATGTGCAAGAGGAAAATGAAATAAAAAATAGACATGAATACGTCTTCATATTGGAAATAAAACTAAAATTCGAAAAGAAGGTGAATTTGATCTCATATATCAAAAATAAAACTAATATGCTTTGAGGTTGAAATAAAAAGGGGTTGTGTTATGATATTAATTCTTATTATTAAAAGAAATCTTACTAGTATCTCATGGTTTATCGTCTGCACACAGCTAACAGAAATGTTAATTTTTAATCGAAAATTTCAATGAGAAAAAAAAATTGAAAATCAAATATATAGTAAATGTCAAAATTATACACCGCAAAATTATCGCTGTCGAAAATGACGTCATTGTATCGGGAAATAAATATTCTCATTCTTAAAAACCAAGCATAAACTAGATTGCCTGAAAAAATACTTTATGACGAGTGTTACTTCTTAATGCTGCCTCATTTCAGAAAATATGAATGAAAATTATTTTATTTTTAAAAGGAAATTATATTTTCATTCATAAAACCTAAACTTTTAATATAATTGCGTCAGTGTGAATCATTTTCTGTCCACCAGTATTGAAAATTAAGGCTCGGAAGTGTAAAAAGAAATTTAAGATTTGCGATAACAATTAGCGCAATCAATAAACAGTTACATATGTAAATTAATGAGACCAGGGGGGCGGAGCCCACCCCCTGAAGAAATCTATTTTATTATTTAAAAAAATATCAGAATTAGTAGTTCATGAAAATTATTTGAAAATATCCTTTCATAACAACGTTTTTAATTTATTGCTTCTAATGTCTGAAAACTTCGTATTTTTTATTCTTATAAATAATTACATAATTTGAAAACTTTAAATTGCTGTTTGCAGGTAATTGAATATTACCAAAGTGTGTCTAAAAACAATGACTTGCAGAGCTGACGTTGACGTTCCTAATCTGCAGATTTACTAGTTTGGAAATATCATCATCCATAATTTACCATTTAAATCCTTCAATCATATTAGCCATTTCCTCTCAACAAATAAAAATGGAAAAATCGTCTGAATTGCTATAGAAAAGCATTATTATAGAAACCCTCTTGGCTTCTTTCCAATTTATGCCGGATGTAGATATTTTAAGTGAATTTACTTCTAAATGATATTGTGGCTTCTTAAAAACTTAACAAAATATTTATTCGCAAATCTTGATCATGAGTATTCCAAGATATTATTAGGATCTCTCCTTCATAGCTTCTTTTCGAAGCGAACATTACACAATCGCTACATCGGTGGTTCAATCATACAACAAACACTGAAGTGTTCTCTTCATTTCACTTCACAAGTGGGGATATCGAATTAGCAGCGCCACCTGCCTTTTATTTCACATTTTCGACACTCCCCACCTGATAATTACCAAAATTATCACACTATATTTTTAATCTAATTTTACCAATAATTATTGAAACCAATATACATGTCAAAATTATACTGTATAGAATTATACAAAACAATAGATTTTAGTAAGTTTTACCTTTAAGAACATCTGAAATAAATGCAATAAAGCACTAAATAAACAATCATTATATAATTACAAAACATATGTTTCTTACCATTATAAACAACATAAATATACCTGGCCAGGATTTTCAAGAAACTTTCATAAAATAAGACAATAAATGCAAAATTAAATAATACCAGTATTTACAGTATAGCTAAATATATTACAGTTATAAATACAGTAAAATAATAAGTTATTATTATTATTTACATATACACAATACTAAAATTAAATATTGTTATATTTACAGAAAATTTATTTACAAATCATTTCATTAATCAGCAATTTCAAAAGGATATATAAGTTGAATAGGTCGTCTTAAATTCCCCTTTTTGGTCTTGACGACACAAGACCTGACTAGTCCATCACGACCTCTATTGACCTCGATAATTCGTTCTAAGTTCCATAGGAACTTTGATTTACTTATACCTTCAATTAAAACAATGTCATTGACTTTCAAGTCTTTTTGAGCCTTAGGGGTTCCGAAGAATGCAAGCTTTTAGTTGCTAGTAAATACTCAGTCGTCCGTTTCTCCCAAATCTGGCTCAAAAGTTTTGTTTGATATGCTTTTCTTTTAATTAGGCTAGTCCTAGTTATGGAGGCGTTAAGCAGTTCGTTAAAGTTAAAGGGGTATTTTACCTTGTGTCGAGCAAGCAGGAAATAGGCCGGTGTTAGCGGCTCAGGCTCAGAGAAATCATCATAAACGTATGTTAGAGGTCTGTGGTTGAGAACATTTTCCACCCCTACAAGCACAGTCATAAGTTCCTCAAAAGTAAGCAAAGCTTTTCCTAAGATTTTTCTTAGGGGGTCTTTAACACTTTTCATCAGCCTCTCATAGAAACCTCCCCACCATGGGACAAGTTCAACGATGAATTTCCATGTTATCCCTTCTGAAGAGATAAAATTTTGAAAATCTTGGTGCTTAAGTATGTCAAAGAAATATTCAATTTCTTTATTTGCACATTTAAAGGTTTTGGCATTGTCGGAGTAGAATATACGACAGTTTCCTCTTCGGCTAAGAAAACGTCTAAGTGCCAATATGAACTTTTTAGTTGATAAGTCTGAAACAAGTTCAAGGTGGACAGAACGAGTCACAGCATACGTGAATAGAGCTATATAAGCCTTTTCGGAGTTATCTCCATTTTTTATATAAACAGGATCGGTGAAGTCTACTCCAGAGAAAATACCGGGGTTTCTGAGATTCGATCTCTGGGAAGTTGCGCCGTCATTTGTTTTGCTGGCTTCACTGCATATTTTCGACATATGAGGCATTTGTTAATGGCTTTTTTAACTGCTTGCCTCCCTTCGGGAGTCCAGTATTTCTCACTCAATTTACATAGTGTAGCTGCAACACCACTATGAAGCATTTTGTTGTGCTCTCGTAATATTAACAGTTCTGTAAATCGAGCATCCTTTGGTAGGATGATTGGATGCTTTTCTGCATAAGTGTATTTATTCTCGTCCAGTCTTCCCTTTATTCTTAATAAATAGTTTTCTAAATTTTTTATGAGCTCATTGTTTTTGTATCTGAAGTACACGACAGCTCCATATGCTTTGTCACTAGCATCGCAAAAAATATGTATAGTTACTTCTGTTGGACAGGCTCCTACCAGAAAATATTTTCTATCGACTGATATGTTTTCCAAATCTTGAACGTCCACTAACCAGTTTCTAAATTCAATATTTAGGTCTTCGGGAAGTTCTTCGTCCCTTCCTAGCCCTTTTAGCCATATTTTCTGCGTTAACAGCTTAATTCTGATTATAAAGGGGGCTATATATCCAGCGGGATCATAGATTTTTGATGCAGCACGCAGGACTGATCTTTTAGTGGCCAAACTAGTGTTATTTGTAACATTCTGAAATTCCAATGAATCAATTTTTATAATGTCTTTATTAGTGTCCCATTCCAGTCCCAATAACATAGACCGCTCAGATGGGTTATCTAACATACCGTTTTGTTGCCACAATTCTTTTAACTCAGTTGAATTTGAATTAAATTTACGCAAGTTCATGCTAGCATCCTTAAGTATAGTGTTAGCACTGGATGAAAGGTTAAAAGCATTTTCAGCTGTATCTGCCCCAGAATAAAGATCATCAACGTACATAGAGTTATTTAACATTTCAAAAACCTCAGGATAAAATTCTTTATATTTTTTAATGTGTGCCTTAATTGTGGCCGCTAAGACAAAAGCGCTACACCTAATTCCAAAAGGTAGACGTGTCATATTCATCACCCTAAAGGAGTTAGAGTCACCATTATTAAACCAAAGAAATTTTAAGTATTTTCTGTTTTCTTTTGCTATTTCTATCATCAAGTATGCGTTCTCAATGTCGGAAGAAAAAGCAACTTCATATGTTCGAAATTTAAGTATCATGTCTAATAAATTAGGATTTAAATTTGGACCTGATACCAAAACATCATTTAATGATTTCGAATGGCTTTCCTTTGATGACGCATCAAAAACTATCCTCACGCGCGTAGTTTCTTTATCTGGCCTTAAAACAGCCTTATGAGGCATATAGTATCCAGACAATAACGCATCATTTTTAGATTCTTCTACAATTCCCTCACGAAACTGCTCATCGATAACTTTCTTATATTCAGCGCATACTACAATATTTTTATTCAATTTTTCTTTCAAATTATTGAACCGCATTTTATCAATGCAAAATTTATTATTAATTTCATGTGAACCTAAATCCCAAATAAGATTAGTTGTGTACCTATTATTTTCGCATTGCAATTTTCTCTCAAACTCTTCTATTAACAGTTTATTCTTTTGAGATAATTCATCACTCTCGTCCGAAATTCCGATAGAATCAATTTCCCAAAATATTCTTAAATCATTTAATTCAACCGCATTTTTCATTACTGCAATATTTTGAGAACAACTATTTCCTTTTCTCAATTCCTGTCCCGTAATCACCCATCCAAAAACCGTTTTTATAGCGCCTGAGTCATTATTAATGGATATTCGTTCGTTTAAAATAAATTCCCAAAACAAGTCTGATCCATTACTTTTTCAACATCCATCAAATCTTTTCCTACACAAGCATCAGCCACTTCCATTTTATTATCCCTCATAAATTCCCTGATTTGTGCAGACGGTTCGTACATATCGGCGCCAGATATCCGAGGAACACCAAGCGCTCGGACTTTCGCTTTGAAAGATTGATCTAAGCTTTTAATTTCTACTTCTACTATTGGATATACTTTCTCTACCGCACTTTGCATTCCGAAAGAATACACTGATAAAATCTCCTGACCTACTGGCCATAAATTCAAAGCATCCACTAAAGCTTCACTGACAAATGACCGCTGACTCCCATTATCTAAAATTATTCTAGTTAACTTTGAATTGAAATCAGAACTCGCGACTACTTTACATGTCTGCAAATATACATTTTTAGAATG
Source organism: Maratus speciosus (assembly GCA_963932465.1). Lineage (NCBI taxonomy): Eukaryota > Metazoa > Arthropoda > Arachnida > Araneae > Salticidae > Maratus > Maratus speciosus. The sequence goes on along the minus strand of OZ010800.1, from coordinate 261,157,437 downwards.
AGTCACATTATTATTACAATACGAAATAGAACTAACAATTTCAGAACTAGAATTGTTTGCGTTTACTGTCGCCTCAAATCCATAATTAGGAGATTCAGAATTTTGCTGCGTATTGCTTATTTTATCCTCCCGAGCGGCATTTAATCCTCTGCTGTCTTTTGTGCAAATAGAACCATGGTGATATTGATTTTTACATTTAAAGCAAGACAATTTACTTCTACACTTTTTGCTGTTGTGAAAAAATTTAAAGCACTTAAAACAGCGACTAGAATTTTTCAATATCCTAAACTTATCTTGCGGGGGCAAGGTACATTTGAATTAATCATGGGGAGAAGAACAAAATATGCATGATAGAATTTGTACGTTAAGAGCGCTAGCAGAACTCGAACCCTTAAAATAATTTTTACTACCTTGCTTATCGGGGGGACCTGTATACTTTCGTTTAGTATCTTTAAAATAATTTAGCATAAGAGAAGATTCCCGACACTGAATTTCGATTTTTAAATATCTCAATAGATCTAAAACATTAAACTCATTTTCATCTGATTTTTCTAAACGTTTTCTATTTAAATTTAGAGCGAGATCTTCTGGGATTAATCTAATCAGAATGGGATACAAAAGATGACCGTACATTTCAGTCGTTACATTTAACGACTCTAAACTTCGAATTTGAATTTCAACAATGTCATACAATTTTCTTAGCTCAAATATATTAGTTGAGTCCTTGACCGGATTAAGGTTTAATAATTTTGACATATGCCCGTTAACAACTAATTCCAGTCTACCAAATCTTTGTTTTAGTAATTTTATTGCTTTTTCATACTTTTCCTCTGACAAAGCAAATCCGTTTACAACATTGAACGCGACCCCTCCTAAAAGAGTTTTTAAATATGAAAATTTATCTATTTTTGACAAATTTTCGTTTTTATCAAGAGAGCTTTGAAACTGATTCCAAAATTCCATCCACAAACATGGATCACCATAATACTTTGCAATCGCAATTTTAGGCAATTTCACTGTTACATTATTAAAGTTTAAACTATTATTTCCTGCATTAGGTGATTCGCTAGGTTTATTAGATATAACCCTTTGCGGTGTACTATTAGGACTGGAAAGCGTAATTTGTTTCGATTCTTTAATAATTTTTATCCTCGCATTAATTCTGCTAATCCAAGTCGTTATTTTTTTATTATATTCGATGGCACTCTGCACTTCACTCTCGAATTCATTATCTTCATTAATTAAATTTTTAATTTCATTATCAAACGTTTTTAATTCTTTACTCATTTGATCTAAATTACCAACATGTTCTTCTAGCGAGCTCTCTGTACATTTTTCCAAATCATCACTTTCCAATTTATTTATATATTTAGTTACCGCTGTTCTCAAAACAGCCCTTTCCTTCTTAAGCTTCATTAAATCATTCATGTTTATTTACCTACACTGTATATCAATCGGGATAAATAATTCAGTTTCTAACCATTAAATTATACAGCTTTTTTTCACATATTACATTATTGAATTCGAATGACAACTTTCGTTTTCCAAATAAAATAATCAGAGCAAGAATTTATCTTCAAAACAAACAGCATATATATTTTTTTCTACTAATCATCAAAGTTACTTTTTTTGTTAGTTATTGCAAATAAAATGTTTTCAATCAAAAATAATTAAATAACCTTACTTCCTTCACGGCCAGTTGCATCATATAGAAACCCTCTTGGCTTCTTTCCAATTTTTGCCGGGTGTAGATATTTTAAGTGAATTTACTTTTAAATGATATTGTGGCTTCTTAAAAACTTAACAAAATATTTATTCGCAAATCTTGATCATGAGTATTCCAAGATATTATTAGGATTTCTCCTTCATAGCTTCTTTTCGAAGCGAACATTACACAATCGTTACATCGGTGGTTCAATCATACAACAAACACTGAAGTGTTCTCTTCATTTCACTTCACAAGTGGGGGGATATCGAATTAGCAACGCCACCTGCCTTTCATTTCACATTTTCGACAATTATTGCGCAAAATAAAATATTCTATATTTTCCGAACGAATGAACCAAATATAACGAAAAACTATACAGCTAAATCCGGGTACTTCACCAACATACCCACTTAATTTCAAGCTAATCGGATGCTTTTTGCGGCAGTTATCGCGGAACAGACAGACAGACTAACAGACAGACTAACAGAAACCAAAACTTTTCGCGTCTCCACAGTAAGCCTTCACTGACGTTTCGGCAATTATGTAGCCTGAGCTTGATTGAAATGGATTAAAAGATCCCGTATTGAAAATAACTACATCCAAGATATTTACCGTTTTAATAATAAGTTTAAGAAAAACCTCTTATTAAAATTTGTTGCAGTAAAATTAAAATGCATTGCAAATAAGATTTTTTTTTAAATCTCAATTTCAATTTATTAAAGTAAATGTAATACATCTGAGGAATTCTTACTGCGTGATTTTTAATTTTAAATGTAATAAATTTTGTCGCACTAAACCTGAAATGTTGAAACCTTTATGACTATCTAAATGTTTTAAGAGTAATTTTATTTCTTTAAGGATTTCACTATAATTTCATCCAACCTAAATGTGACGCAATTCTCCAGTTTTGTCGCATTTAGGATATATTTAGCATTTTATTAAATAAATACATATTTTATTATGCAAAATATGATTGAAAAATATGCCTTTAGTTCAAAACTAACTTGTTTTAAAGAACATTTATTCATTATCTGTAAAATAAGCCAGCAATATTGAATTATCCTGTTTAGAGTATTTAAAACCTAAATGAGATGTCCAAAGTACCTAAATTTGACAATGCATTTTATGTAAAATCATCATAAAATATTTCATAAAATACTTTTAGTTTTTTAAATGCTTAATAAGGAGTTGAAATACATAGAATTGAAAGTCTAAACGATTATTTTAGAACTGTTTAATATATTAATAACTTAAATTATTTTAAAAAGAAACTTTGTGATATATAATGTCAAACGTTTTATAATTAAAGAAAAAATGTTTCAACATTCATACTTCAAACACTTTAACTTTGGCAGAGTATGAAACAAGAAGTAATTAATGAATGGCCAATACAACTTAAAATTTACCAAAACAATATTTATTACTGTATATTTTAAGCAAATATATAGATTTTCAGTTTGTCTTCAACTCACTTTTCGTTTTGTCCACCAAGTAGGCCTCATTTTTTCTCTTTGGTTTCTGGAAGGTATGGATCTTCCTCACTGATTCGCAAACTTTATATAACCGCGCCCTATCTAAACATTTCTAAAATTATGATTATTTCCTTTTTCTTGAAACTATCCTAATGTAAGTTGATGGCGCAGATTTTTTCAAAAAGTGATACTGTACGGGGGTGTATTGTAAACTTTTAAGGGGTCTCAGGACTCTTAAAGCTCTAACATTTTCGAAATTTAAATTTTTTTAGGTGTTAAACTTCTATGTTTTCTGAACATTTTGATATAATTGTTATCTTGAAATTCCAATTAGTACAGAAGTTATGGCATTTAGAATTATACTCGCCCAATAGCTGAAGCGGTGTTTCCAAAAATTTGAAGTCATTTTTCTCCAAATGACGGTTTTGAGCATAACGCGCACGATATCTCAAAAACTTCTGAATATTTTTTCATGAAATTTTCAAAACATATGTTTCATGTTAGTCTGTATAAACTGAACCTAAAATTTTCTTTTTTAAAAAAAAAAAGAAAATATTTTTTTAGGGGTTTATATTGTGAAAATTTTCTAAATTTTGCATTAGCTAAATACAACTTTGTTTTAAAAATATAAAAATGCTTTAAATACAAATTTATTTAGGTTCAGTGTAATTATTCTAATCTGAGGTATAAGTAGGCACAAAAATTTTCATTCTAGTTGCAAAATTTATTTTGTAATCGTGCGCATAAGCTGTTATGCCGATTTTCTGCTCGAGAAATGTCTAATAGTTTTGAGCCCCATGTAATTGCTAATTCTGCATCTTGCAATTTTTCAAATATTTGAAATGAAAGAACATACTTGTATCTTTCATTCCCATTTAAAATTGTGTCTTAATATCAAGTACATTTTAAGATATTAAATGTTGAAAATGGTCCTTTTTTTCATTTTTTCCAATTTTAAGAGTCCTGAGACCCCTTAAGAAATAAATGAAATATCTGGATAAAAAAAAAAAATGCATATTAATTGATTCTTCTGTACCTAATGTTATAAATTACAGCTTATTATGTTGATTCGTTTGCTTTTAGGAAGAAGAAGATTGAAGTAACCCGCAGTATGGAGAGGATAGAGGACCCCCCCCCCCCACACACACACACCATACGGTGAAGGACATACTCACAATGAAATTTTTGCTGCTTATGGCAGTGATAGTCCATCATATGACACTGTTGTTAGATGGAAAAGGAATTTTCAAACTGGCCACATGTCCCTAACAGACGATCCAAGATGTGGAAGACCGCAGTGAAGAAATTGAGGAAAAGACCGAAGTGTAACTATCCAAATGATCATGAATGCGACTCAGTTACGGCAGTGTGTTGAACACTACTAACGAAGAACTGCACAGTGCACATGTCAAAGGTCTCAGCACGCTCAGTTTCCAAATTACTCATTCACCTCCCTCCCCTCATGTCGCGTTTCGGTTGAGGAATCTAAGCGATGTGGCTACATACACCGGATTTCGCTACAAGCTACTTTTTCTTATTCTCAGAACTTAAAAAAAAACATTGCGGGATCGGTTTGACACCACAAATGAGGTGAAATAGTGGCTTTTTCAGGGAACTTATCGACGGCCTTCGAAAGGTTAAAAAAAAACGCTGTTAGAAATGTATAACTCTGGATATTGACTATGTAAAGCCTTAGAAATTAAAAAAAATAGGTTTCTATCTGAATTATTCCTTAGTTATACTGTTATAATTAGAAGTTTACGATACCCCTCGTATATATATATATATATATATATATATATATATATATATAACCATTAATTAAACATAACCTACCACCATCAAATATTATGAATTAAAGCTGTAAGTATTAAAAAAAAATTAATTTATTATAAGAATTATTATGGAAGAAAAAGAAAAAAAGTGGACACCGACAAAAAAAAGAAAAGCTTATACATTGAATTACGTTGTCAAGGGCACAAAATTCAATGATATAAGCAAAATGGTAGTTTTCTGTGAGAAAAATAACCTAAAGCTAAAAGTTATTTTCCCCTGTGCCCAAACAACCATTAAAATCAAGTGAATTGATTAAAAATGAAAACAGAATAGAAACAAATATGAAATGGAAGAATCAATAAAACCCATTTAATTATTTATAGGATATAAAATATAAATAATAAACACCATACCGATTAATATTTCAGTATTTTACAAATATCCACGCACATGGCTACCAGAATATCATAAAGATTAAGGCGAATAAAACAGTTAAGAAATCACAGTAATTGATACCAAAGGATGCAGTTAATACATTTTGAAATAAATTCTGAAATACCTCGTTAAATACATTTAATATAATATAAAAAATAGATAGTAATTACATTATTTAAAATGCACTATTAAATTAATTAATAACTGTTTATATTTATGTATATATATATATATATATATATATATATGATAAAAAACGGTTTATTCGTAGGAAATATTTCAAAACACAAATCATTGGCTGTCAGTAAAACTGTAATAAGCTAAGCCATTGATAGGCACATCTCGTCTGAAAGTATTCATTTATCTTTCGAGATTTGTAATTTTATATGGCAATGGAGGGCATTTGGATCGAATGATGATTTTAGAACAGCGCACCTATTGTTTTGAGAAAATATCAGATTTTTAAAATTATTTTTAAAGTTAACTAATTTTAATCCATATAAGGTTTTTTTCTGAGCTTCAGTCAAGCACGTTTTGGAAGTCAAATTGTAATATAAATGTCATAATAGTTTCAGAAACCTTTGATTGTAAATATTTTGAAAAATCCAGAGAATTTGTATGAGAAACAAAATAAAACATGAATATTACCGTTATTGAATAAACGTACATATTATTAGCTTTAAAAGTTTATATAATCTAAATTTTAAAAGTATAGGTGTCTTTTTACAAACTATTCAGTCATATCATAGATTTGGAATGTTATTTGAAAAATAATAAAAATATAAACAACAAATTAAAAATAATTATAATAAACATGACTTTATGACATAAAGAACATAAATATAAACATTACTTTTTAGAAATGTAGGATGAACTAAATAGAAAGCCGTACACTTCGGTGAGTAAAACGAAAAAAAAGTAAAAAAAAAAAAAAACTTGAGTTATATTTATCGGCGAAGCTCACAAAAAATTTTTAAATAGTGAAATTTATTTAAAATATTTTAATCAAATATCTGAAATTGTTTATCGTATTATCTTACAATTATGTCCTTTCTCTTGTTATCGAAAATTTACAGTTGAATGGATGTCTGGAAAAAAGTCATATGTACCTAAATTTGGAGAGTTGTGTTTTTTGTTGGAAATTTACATATTTGGAAAGATTCATGATTACGAAGTACTAAAAATGTAATTTCATAATATATAAGTAATTTTTCTTTCTTTCTAAAAAAGTAAACAATATAATAAAAAATATATTGCTGTCATTATCCACCTGACTAATTCTTACATCACATGTCAATGGACAGCATGAAAACGAAAGTTGAAGGTAATTAAGATTGGAAGAAAGACCGATGTTGCACTAGAAGCTCAGGACATCGCTTATAAATCACATGAAAGTATGTTTCCTGATTTCCAGAAATTTTAAATTTGTAAGATCGGCCTTTCTTGCAGACACGCATTCAATTTGCGTCAGGTAGTTTCCACATTAACCAAAAAGTAGCAAAAACTTTTATTATTCTTATTATTAAGATTAAAATTATGTTAAAGTGTGATCATCTTTTAACCCGGGAGGACGCGCAACGGGCCTGATAGACCCGGAGTGCGTACGCTTTTTTACAATTGTCACCACTATTTTTTGAAAAGTAATCCTCAACATCTATTATCGCAAAATTCTCTCCGATTAAATAAGGTGACGGTTATTATTTGTGTTAATTGGTAACAAAGTAAAAACCATTCATACCCTGGGTATGCGCGCGTTCTCCCGGGTTAACATAATGAATTTGATTATTTGTTACTATTTTACTTTCCTTAAAATGCATCTCTGCATTCTTTCAATAAATCGAAGGCAAAATAACAGTTATCTAAACTAAGTTGTATGAACCTATTCTTTTTCTAGTCTTATACAAAAGTACTTTAAATACGAATTAAACTTTTATCTTTAGTTTTATGTATATAATTATTTTATTTTTTGCATTTATTCATTTATTTATATTTTAGGCACCAACTGCCAAATTGTGTTGAAGCGCCTCTGGTCACAGTCATCACGCAGAAAAAAATTATTATAATGCATTTTCTACTCATCAAATACATTCGGATTTCCTAATATTTTATATTTAGCACAGCCTGCAGCAAATCCTTATGCAAAAACGGACAGTGGTGTTCTATCAGTTGTAGTTATATCTGGTGTCTTCATACAACTATTTTATTTGCATATTGCAAATTCAAGTGTTTTTATTTTAACAGACAGTCAGGTATTACAGATTTGTGTCACGACAACAAATTACCACTGAAACATTCTTCACTTTAAGGGCAGTTGGAAGGCCACCTACCAAGTTATATTAATGTACATTTTCTCAGAAACTATCAAAGATTTTCACTTCAAAATTTTTATATTCATTATATGAACAGTTCCTAATAAAGTAAAGTCAACTTTATAAACAGAAATGCTTTAGCTATTTTTTTAAATCTGGAATTAAACAGCTTTTAAATAAAAAAAAATCCAAAGAAAAACAATTTTTAAAAGTTTTGCAAATTTGTTTGTAACAATGTTCACTTCAATGTTGTAATGATTATCTATAATGTAAACAAACTGAATTACTTAAAAAATATATTTCTCTGACAAGGGCACCACCAAACATGATGCACACATATTTTGATGATTTCAAAGTATGTTGTAGGGGTCATACCACTAATTATTCTGATGAAAGGATTTCTTCAAATGGGCCTTAGTTTTTGAAAAATTGGGGGTTAAAGTTCAGCGTATATTTCAAATACCCATTAGTATGACTTTCTGTGTATGAATTCGTGGCTCAGCGGTAGCGTGCGAGCTTACGAACCAGGACATTGCGGGTTCGATTCCACCCTGGGGCGCTTTTATTATTTACTTTTTTATTTATTTATTACAGACTTCAGCTAATGCAACAGCATTCTTTTTGTACCACAAGGGAATAAAATCGCATGGTTCATGTGCAAATTCTTCAGGTACAAAATTCTCACGATCTTCATGAAATCCCGGATACTATAAAAAAATATTTAAAATTCAATTGTTTGATTTCGATTTTTTTTAACAATGAAATATAACAAATATTTTTTTTTGCTAAAGTAAAAAATCATACCTTTGTAAATTCGTTAAATTCATCTTCTTCATTCAATATCAATTCATCGGCCTCAATAATTTGTCGATCTTCTAATATTTCTAAAATTTCACCATGAAATTCTTCAGGCATATTAATAGAAGCACCGGATACTTCATCCGGTGGAGAACTTTTAAACAGATCATTATTTTGTAACAACGTCTCTCAATATTTTAATGCATTTGTAATTAGGCCTTTTTGTTTCTCTTCCAAACGAGAATTTTCCGCATCAGCGCTGGTTTTTTCTATAACACAATCTTTAGCATTCAATCTGTCACAATTTGTAGTCTTCTTTTAATTTTCATACCGAAATTTTCCCTATTTATAACAATATTTCAAATCTTCTAATTGTCTGCAAAAGAAGCTAAACGAGATCAATAAAAGAAATTTTTATTTATTCCAATATTACCGAGAAGAGCAAAGCAGACGATTAAAAAATATATAAATATATTTATATGTATCGTAAATTTTATCTCATTAACAGACGATTTTTGCAATCCAGTTGAATTTTTATGAATCACGTGGAGAGTGTTTTTATTTGCTATAATAAAAAAAAAATATTTTTAAATGTAATTTTTTATTTATGCAAACGAAAAATGATATTGAGGTTGAGCTTTAAAAATAAATGTATTTTACAGAGTATTAAAAATTTGTACAACTGGTAAAAAACTTGTATTTAAGCATTAGTGCTTTAATATTTTATTACTCTTTCGAAGATATGCATTATTTGAATTATCTAATCCTAAGTACGTTTAAGAAATTTCACCTGAAAATTATTTTGTATAATTTATACAAGAAAAGGATACATTTTCCTTTAAAATACCATAAATTAAAAAAAAAAAAGATAGAAAAAAGAAAAATCATTATCTCAGAATTCTGCTTAAAATAAAAAAAATGTAAATAATAATTAATTTTAAAAAAATTTAGGCATAAATTAGTTTTGGAGTTTTGTAAAAAGAAATATTAGTTTAAAAATTGAAGAGAAAAATAAATTGCCATGAAAAATTCAAAAACGTAAATGTAATTTATTAAGAAAATATCAAAGTTCAAAGCTGTCGAATGCCCAATTCCGCTTAAAATTTTTAACGTATAAAAAATATAAAAATAAGTAAAAAAAGAAAAAACTCCTCGAAGTGGAATCGAACCCGCAATGCCTTGGTCCGTAAGTTCGCACGCTACCGCTGCACCACAAATTCACATTCAGAGTATCACTCAAACGGGTATTTGAAATATACGCTGATCTTTAACCCCAATTTCTCAAAAACTAAGGCCCATTTGAAGAAACCCTTTCATCAGAATAATTAGTGGTATGACCCCTACAACATACTTTGAAATCATCAAAATCTGTGCGCATCATGTTTGGTGGTGCCCTTGTGAGTCGTAGAAACAAAAGTAATATACCATTCGAAAGGGGGTAAATAAAAAGGATTCAAAATATTAAAAGAAAAATAATAATGATATTTTCCACGAATTTGCCTTCCAACTACCGTTAAAGGAAAAAATAATTTATTGGAAGTCTATAATGTTAAAGAAAAACACGTATTCAAATTAGAAAAATTCACGATATTAGAAGATGAGCATTCAGTATAATTTATTACCAGTTTTAATGCAAATAACAATAATAATTACTTACTCAAGGCGAAGAGTATTCAATCTGTCAGCTGTTGTGGGAAGCATACTGCGTTTAATAGGACCAAATTGGTTGTCTTGCAAAACTAATGTTTTTAAATTATTCAGCTTAGAAAAAATATTACTTCCGATTTTTTTAATATTATTTCCAAAAATGTAGAGTGTTTCCAAAGTAGAAAGTCCATTGCTAAAAAAGTCATCTTCTAATTCTGGAATTTGATTCCACCTTATATTTAGATATTTGAGTTTATTCAATTGTCCAATATAGAGTTTCTCTTGAACAGTTACGCTGCTGGTAATGATGAGGTTCTGTGAGAAATAGATATTATATGAGGAAATTATTTAATAACAAAAAAAAAATATATCAAAAGTTCAATAAATTGTGATCCACAAGATTATAATTTTCTACTGACAGAGATGTCACGAGGACAGGCTTTTCAACCAGACGCGCAAGCAGTACCTAAAGCCTGGGTAGAAGGGATCCATTGTTTTTTAAATATTCTTTTACAGAGTATTAAAATAAACAATTCGCATCAAAATATAAGGCACTTCGAGGTATTATAGGTTCTTAGTACACAATTTTTCTATTAAATCTACTGATAGTTAAATAAATGTAAAGAGAAGCACAATACTAACGAAAGGTCACGATAAGTTCGAAAGGTACTATTCGAAAAGGAATTTTCTCTTCTTGTCCTATATAAAATTTCCAACTTATTTTTCATTTGCGTGTTAATGTAACTCGGTAACCTTCATTTTGGGAAAAATAATAAAATAATAAGTTTATATTAATTATTTTTTTTTTCTCAGAATGAATTCAGAAAACCGTAATATATTCTCAAGTAGTGGTCTATTAATAAAAATATATGAATAAAGCTTTTTATTCCATCCATTTTTTTAATTGATTAAATTTCTATAAGTTAATTGGTTTTTTTGTTGTTTTTATCCTACAAAATAATATCCTGGATTTAACTTAAGGATCAGGTAATAATCGCACCTTTTAAAAATTTTTACTTGAGTGCATTTTTATCACGTTTTTTCAAATACCTGGAGCTATCAACATAAAATATTGCTTATTAAATAAAGGGAAAAATGCATAATGTAATAACAAATTCGTATATAGCTGATAATGCTTACTAAGATTTGGTCAAATTTTTAATAATAATTTAGTCAAATTCACTTATTTTCAATGTGATTACAATTTAATTGTATATAATTTGTTACAGTTTGTGACAGTTACGCACATTCAAGAACAGAAATGGCATAACATTTCTCTTTTTAATATTCACGTGAAAATACTTTTGTTGTTAGAAAGGAAATATTATAATTTGCGGGCCTTAGAATTGGCAACAAACGTTAAAATTCATTTCGAATTATGAAATAAATGTCTCCTAAATATATTTTGAAATTTACACAGTTTGTCAGTATTATTATTTGGCCATTTTAAATATCACGTAATTTCACCCCATTTACTGCTTTTAAAGTACATTAATGAATTTATTATTTTAAACTTTTCTTTGTGTTTTTATAGTGTAAAAACAATTTTTATGACGTAATTTGCAATAAAAAAATTATACATAAATATAAATAAAAGCAAACATATAAACATAAACATAATTTGCATTAAAAAATTACATATAAATATAAATAAAAACAAACATATAAAAATAAGCGTATATTTAAATGTTTTAATGTAATATTTGAATACTTGTCGAAAACAAATATCGGAACTTTTCCGTCATACCGAAACAACTCCAAAAAATATGATAAAGCGCCATTTATGTCAACACTGACATTTCAAACGATTTTTATTGGAAACTGTGTCAAACATTTGAGTATTCTACTTATTTATCATGCCTATTTTTTTAATTCTTTTTTTAATTGTAACTTCTCAAAATATAATTTGCTATCTTTTAAATCAAAAATACTTATTATTACGTTAATTTAAATTTATACTGATGTTGCGGTGGATTTTTTTTTCAGATAATTCATTTCATATTAATTTCATTTTGCGGCAATAGTGTTAATATAACGGGAAAATACTCAAATTTCTTACCTGTAAGTTATTCTCTAAGCCCAAGAACCACGGCTGGTAGTCATTTGTCAAACTATGCAGACCACAAGAATCAAACATCAATTCCTTGATGTCTATACCAGAAAATAATTTTGAGGGCATGCTGATATTATAGCCCCTCAATCTGAGATATACATCTTTTGTGCCAGATAAACTACTTATACCTTGTCGCAGAGTTTCAAAATCACCTGTCCGCTTACGAAATTTACAATCTACCGTAAGTTCCCTAACATTATTTTCAATATCGTCAATAAGCCCAGAATATATTACAGCACAATCACATGGGAATATATCTTCTTCATCTGGGCAACTGTCCTCCGTGTACCACAATTAGTATAGTCACACATAACAAACTCATGTTGATAATGAAAACTGTAAGAAAAATGATTTACTTTTAGAAATTGATGGAAAATAAATTAGGTATGTCATCATTATGCAGTCGACTACTTTACATAAAAGAAAACTATCGCCAATTTATTTACCAGACTGTAACGCCCACTAAACAAATGGAAGAAATTTGCCAATGTAATCTCAATAAATAAATAAATAAATAATTAAAGAAAAATACATGAAATTTCGAAAGTATAAGAAAATCACTAAAATGTTAACTATCAGTATCTTTAAACAACAAATTTTACAATATATTAATGAAAACAGGAATAAAAAATCTTGGATATTTATTTATTTACATTATTTTTCATAATTATGACACTCGACAACTGAATGTTTGTGATGTCATTTAAAATTGATCTATCTTAAGTAACTATGCATCGCACCATTTTATTCAATGCTCTTTTATATTTCTTTTAATATTTTGGCATCGCCATTAAAGGACGTCTTTATTATTTTATTTCTTAGGTGGACATTTTTAACACTACAGGTCAGTTTTGATGAAGTCTGTATACATTCATTTTTCAACATCGGTTGGATTGTGGTGGTTATGTGTGGATAAAAGTGTATAAGTTAAGGTGGACTAGCTGGACTAATATACTCTTTTAACCGCCCAGAGATAACATATTTTCACTGTTTAAAAATGCAAATATACTGAATTGTACTGACCGCCCATCAAAGAATTAACCCTCTGGTTGAGCTCCGCGATTTCCACAAGCAAAGAAAAAGTAGCAAAACTTTCTCAAATTGCGATTTTCGCAAGGATGCATTTAACCAAATTTAATTTTCAGAATTTCGTTTTTATATGATTATTCTTCAAATTCAGTTTTCTGACAAATTTTTACTTTCTTCTATCTTTACAAGAAGAAAGTATTGGATTCGTGAAAATTTTCGACTCCCGGTTTTCGACGGATTTACACGTTTTAGAATGCCCAGAACACGATTTGATGGTTTTTAGAAAATGTCTGTCTGTGAGTCTGTCTGTCACTCCGTCACTCTGTCACTCTGTCACTCTGTCACTCTGTCACTCTGTCTGTGAGTCTGTATGTGACAAAAATTTTGTGGGCGCTCTATCTCAAGAACTAATGCACAGAATTTCACAAAACTTATTATTTAGTTATACCTTGATATAAACTAGACCTGATTAGTTTTTGGTGAAAATCGCCCAACAGGTGGCGCTGCTATGCGGCATTTTTCACGATTTCTGCAATAGCTATATCTCAAGAACTACTGCACGGATTTTTATAAAACTTCAGATTCAGTTAGTCCAGGATATAATTTGGTGTTGATTACTTTTTTGTGAAAATCGCCCAACAGGTGGCGCTGCTATGCTGCATTATTCATGATTATCGCAATAGCTCTAACTCAAGAAAAAATGCACGAATTTTCATCAAACTTCAGATTTCGTTAGACCTTGATATAAATTAGTGCTGTTTAAGTTTTGGTGTAAATCGGCCAACAGGTGGCGCTGCTGTGCTGCATTTTCACGATTTTCGCAAGAGCTGTATCTCAAGAACTATTGCACGGATTTTCATCAAACTTCAGATTTAGTTAGTCCTTGAGATGAATTGACGTGTAAATTAGTGCTGTTTAATTTTTGGTGTAAATCGCTCAACAGGTGGCGCTGCTATGCTGTATTTTTTGCGATTTCCGCAATAGCTTTATCTCAAGAACTAACGCTTAGATTTTCAACAAACTTCAGATTCAGGTATACCTTGATATCATTTAGTGCTGTTTATTTTTAGTGTAAATCATTCAACAGGTGGCGCTGCTATGCCACATTTTTCAGAATTCCCGCTGTAGCTCTATCTCAAGAACTAATGCACGAATTTTCATCAAACTTCAAATTCAGATATACTTTGATACGAATTGGTGCTAAATTCATGTAATTTCTTGTACTATTTAAATGATTTAATTGACGTGATTTATATAGAAGAAAGTTTTGTGATGGCCACAACATACTAGTTTATGTTGTAATTCTATATTTAAATTAAAAAAAAACTCTTCTACATTTTTTTTTTTTTTTTTTTTACATATTTTTACTCTAAAAATAATGTAGATTTGAAATATATCATAAAATAAATGCGCAATGCAATTTTTGAACCTATTTTTATAAAAAAAGTACGCAGAGGGAGGTTTAATTAAGTAAATAATAAATCAGTAAAGCAACATTAAAATTACTGATAAACGTCGAATTAAAAATCACTTGATGGCATAGCAAACATGTGTAACGCATCGGATGTCAAGTTAGTGTCACTCCACGATCATGTATTTTTGGCGTTAAATGATATAGATTTTTTTTTTTTTTTTTTTTTTTTTTTTTAATGGAAAGTGGTTGATGTGATAATGGAAAAGTACCGTAATTTGTATATATTCAATTTTTTGTTAAATTTTCATTCCTTAATACTAGAACTCCGGTCTGTGTCATTTCGACACCAAAGCATGTAAATTATTTTCTAAAACCTGTAAATTTTGATGGTTTCTTTTTATTTCTTTTGGTTTTATTCAAAATGTTGAAAGAAGTTACATAGAATGTTTACGGGAAT
This sequence comes from Maratus speciosus, assembly GCA_963932465.1. Classification (NCBI taxonomy): domain Eukaryota; kingdom Metazoa; phylum Arthropoda; class Arachnida; order Araneae; family Salticidae; genus Maratus; species Maratus speciosus. The sequence goes on along the minus strand of OZ010800.1, from coordinate 261,142,279 downwards.
TAGCTTAATTCAAACTTAGTTTACGGATAGATTTACCTATAACGCCTGTTTAGTGTCAATTGGATACGGCAATATAATTTCAATTCCCTATTTTAAATTTCGTGAGTCTGTGCGATCGTTCCATTGTGTAGAGCAGGGGAGTCCTGGAGTGGTTCTTTGACACCTGTTCATCTCGTGATCTGTTTCAGCTGCATCAACATCTGCCGCTGAGATTTTATTTCTCTAAAAGATAGTGGATGAGCGGTTGCTTGTGAGTTATGACTTTTGTAAGGTTTTCTTCGTTCTTGTTATTTTCTATAGATAAAACTTAAAATATCGCGTAAGAAAGGCCTTTCTGCGGAAGAAATAACCGCGCTTCTAAGAGAATGATCAGATAATGAATCAGAAGGTGGAGAATTATTTGACATGTATGATGAATCTGATAATAAAAATTTTATCCCTGTTGTATCATCCGGATCGTAAAACAATGTTGATATTGAAATTGATGATTCTAAAAATAAGAATTAATTTGTGGATCGCGATGGCTCACAGTGGAACGAATGTGGTTCTGGAAGAGCAACCCGTAGATTAGCAATCCAAAACTATTTGCGAGAAAATAGTGGTCCAACAAGTTATGCAAAAATAAATAATATTAATGACAGTGTTTTGAGTGCTTGTCTGCTTTTTATAGACAGAATACTTTTAGAGTATATTTCAAGTAAAAGCTAAATTTAAAAAATCAAAAAATACGACTGCGTAAAAAGCGAACTAATTAATTATTTCTCATTAGTGTGAAACTATTTTTTATATTACTTCCTATTTCTTTTTTATTTACTTGTATGGATGACTTTTAAGTTGTGTTTAATTGCTAGTTCCTATCTATAAACACAGTTTTGATGAGGCCTATAGATGTCTATGAAGGTTAGAGTTGCAGTAAAGCTAAATATCCTACATACACCACTTCCAGGTTGTGTAATATTTAAACGAAGTTTCTTACTGTAAAATAGTCAATGAAACATCGTCTTCATTTTGAAAGACCCATCCAATGATATGCCACTCATTTGAGTGCGTAAAAAATGTTTTTCCTCTCTACCGCCATTTTGTATTTTATGGCCGCCATTTTGAATTTATAAAAACAAAACTTAGTCTATAACCATCGGATGGTTAAGACGAATCGATAGAGACCTCATTTATTAAACCCCATCCAGCAGTTGGGATGTTTCGAGGGTATAAAGAAACCCACATACCCAGATACGCGTGAAACACATAACCCTTCTTAGCAGTCAGGCAGTAAATTGCGCAAACACAGAAGCTCGTCGAGTTTTCGAAAATGATGTTTGGTCTCTTCAATATAGGAACTTTTTGCTTACATTTCGATTTTGTATGCACGTGGAGATTCAGGAGCTAGTAACTTGGAACTTCATTTATTACGGTCTACAGTATGGAGTATAAATTTTTGTAAATAAACTATGTCCAGAGACAAATTTTGTGATATATCAACTAGATTTTTGAGATTTGATATCAAATCAACGTGTCGTAATCGAAAAAAACAGGATAAATTCGCAATGATTTCGGAAGTGTGAAATCGTTTTATTGAAAACTGCATAAGCTGTTACAAGCCAACCCAGAACATAACAATTGATGAACCGTTATTTTCTAGTAAGACTCGCTGTCCATTTACTCAGTTTATAGCATCAAAACTTGACGGACAAAATACGGACAAAAAGTTTGGATAGCTGCAGATTTAGAATGTAAGTATATTTTGAATGCATTTTCCTACCTAGAAAAAAATGTAGAACGAGATCAAAGTCAGAGACATTCTGAATATGTTGCTTTAAAACTAATAGAACCCTTTAAAAATATGGGGAGAAATGATACAGTTGGCAATTTTTTTACTCTTCTTGCGTTGACTAAGAAACTAAAGGAATGACAGATGAGTTTATTTTGCACGGTGAAAGGGGTCAAATCAGAAATTCCAGATTGTATAAAATCTGAAAAGAAGTGTTATATTCAAGAAAAATGTTGAAAGATGAAGAATTAGGCCCAACACTTACAGTTTACTAGTGTAAACAGAAAAATATGTGATAATCCTGAGTTCTATGCATGCAATTGCGAATAATTCAAAGAAAACACCGAAACCATCAGTTTTTATAATGAAACGAAATGTGGCGTGGATATTGTTAACCAAATGGTAAGACAGTATTCGGGCAAAGCAGGTTCAAGAAAATGGCCAATTCATACATTCTGCAATATTTTAAACTTTGCTGCCATAAACGCTTGGATTATTTTCAAACGTGTGTCAGGAAAAATTATCAAGGCTTACTTTTATCCAAACATTAGCTGAAGAATTGCGAGCAGAATATATTGAAAAACCCACTACACGAAGCAGGAGCGATGAAGTTGAACTGAGGACTGAAACTCCCAAGAATTAAAAATGTGAGGTTAAAAATTGTCATGGAAATGTATGCAAATAAAATGTATTCTTCTTGTAAAAGAATGACATGTAGAAAATGCACAAAATATGTCAGCTATAAATGTATTAACTGTAAATAATGTAAGTAGTTATTTCTTTTGTTTATATTTTCATATAATTTTACTAAATAATTTTTATTCTACAGATATAATATTATTTGTGTGTACCATATATATTTTCATATCATCTTGCAAAATTATTCTTATTTTACACATATAATATTATTTGTGTGTACTATACATATTTTCATATCATCTTGCAAAAATATTCTCATTTTACAAATATAATATTTTTTGTGCACCATTTATATTTGTAAAAAGAATATTAAATGAACATTTTCTTCGATTTTTCGCTTAATATCGACCAGTATCAAAATGACATCTGGCCGGCGTTTCTTTGGGTAGCAAGTATTCCAGCGTTCTAGTGTTAAGGTGTCTGCCTACGTTCGGGGTTCGTTTTTTAATTAACAATACTGAATAAAAACATATATTTTTAGTACAATTGTAATACAAAATGATGAAAATATATAAAATCCTAACAATAATGTCATAACATTTAAAAAAAATGAGGTTTACCAGCGTCCTTGGCGACCAGTTTTGTTTCCCTTAAAATTTATGTTTGGGAAAGATGCTAAGCATTGTATGATGTTACTTTTATTCATAATTTAATTTACTTGGACTCCTTTAAATATAATTAAAATAGTCCCTTAAGCTAATATTAGCTTTTGTTGTATTAAAATATCTCAATTTGTTTATTTCCTGTAAGCAAGTAAACCCTTTTGGTTTACAATGGAAGTCTATGGGAATTTTTGGCGACTAATTTTGATCACCATATTTGGCGATATATTGCCAAATTGGCAACAAACTTGGCGGCATTTGGCGACAGAACAGGCTCTTTCCTACGGTAACCCCCCTTATCGGTATGGAGTTGCATTAAATGCTGTTCAATAACCAATGAGATGCGTTTCATTCGAGCGTTGTCTTTAACAATTAACAAATAATTGCGACTTCTGTTGCACGTACGATAGCGTAATATAAATATAGATTGCTAACTTTTTACTAGCATTTAATGTTTACGCTGGACAGCTGACATAGAATTCAACTAAATATATTTCAATTTCCTTTGTACCGCATATTACGATTACATTCTCCTGTGCAGTGCAGTCATTCAGATGTTTTACAGTATCTTCAAACTTAATTGAAATATTTCAAAATATGTCAACAAATATATATTTGTTATTAAAAATTACCATTTTTATATGCTCGAGCATTTATAAAATAACTACCTTATCACTTAGAGCTTAGATGCTACTTCATAACATAGTGAGTAAAGTGCGTGAGTAAAGTGATTAGTGATTAGTGATTAGTAATTAGTGAGTAAAGTGCAAAGCATTCTAACAAATTATCGCTGAAAAATGTTTAAAACATTTTATGTAGTAAAGTTTAACCTACATGGAAGTAACAGCAAAATTATATATAAAAGAAAGACTAAAGATAAAAAGATATTGACTAAAGTTATGAAGACAAAAATGTAGTGGTGCCATCCAATGAAAATAAATACTTATTAATGAAATGAGTCCAAATAAATCAAAAGTTCGATTGAAGAAACCACGAGTGTCGCCATCTACGCGTGAGGGCCAGAACCACACTCAACAAAGTTTTCATTTAAGTTTTTGGCAACATGATTCAACTTCAAATTGAAATATTGCAATTAATAGATACAGAATTATGATATTATGTCAGATTTTTGGAATATTATATGATAAATTATCGTTACAAGGCTTAGTCTTACGTGAAATGATTTCAACTTTACTCTCAAAGGGTTATTGCGCGGAACCATAATTTTTGCTTCATCAAAGTTAATATAGCAGACTCCATTAGCCAAGTAGAAATTAGAAAGAGCTTTATTCTGTTTACGTTGTTTAATGTCCCTGCGATACATCATAATCTTTACTGAAAACTTACGTTTTGTCATGCCGATGTTGACTTTTGTAACATTATTAGATAAAGTGATAGAGATTTCATATACACCAGACTTTTGATGCATTGGGATCCTGCCGAAATTATCACTGACGATATCAATGAGGTAAGGAGGTGGAATAGATACCAACTTTATATTATATTTCTGTATGATCTTTTTTAGCTTTTCGAATATAGTGGGAATGTAGGGTTTTGTGTATCATTAAGCAAATTTATGTGTCTCTATTTGTTATATTTTTCTTTCGCATTTTTCTGTATGAATATGCGTTGTATAGGTATAATGATTCGAACAAATATGTACTCCAAACGAGGAATAACCTTTGCAAAGTTAGGGATATCTTGATGGGACACTCTGTACGCGATTTCGAAGTTAATTGTTTATGAAATTACTTATCGAGTGTTTCCAGTCATATATTTATACGTTGTTTTATGGCGCAGTAAATGAGGTTTGACACTTTTTTCACAGGATTGTAGAATTAAATTTAGAGTGGCAATAATTAAATCGCAAATTCTTAATGTGAGATAGAAGTACGATTGATATTGTTCAGATTTGCTTTAAATAGTGGCAATTTTTTTTTTTTGTAATATTTTAGAAAAAAACTGAATTATTTCCTCCTGAATGTTATAAAAAAATTTTATTGGCATTATGCTGTTTTCAACAGTGGAAAGCAACAATTATTCTTGTCGATAATTTCGTAACATACAATTGTTAAAAATATTAGAAAATCCTTTCAAGAATATTACCAGTCATTAATGATACGAATACAACAGAGATTTTAAGCAGGTGTGCAGTGAAAATTTTAGTTAAATTCTATCAAGATTTTACAATTTAACAAAGGTTTTTTTTTTTTATCGAACTTTCTAAATACGGTATTTAGTGAGACTGTTATAATGGAGGTTACCACAGTATCTTGTCTGTGTAACAGAATATCATCTCTGTGGCAGAAGCGTTATTGTGACTTTGTGAGTTCTGTAGCCAAGACCTGGTGCTAGAGTCATTATCTGGTTACTGTCTATGTGATTATTGCATGGAGGAGTTGTCTGTTTTGCGTTTTTAAATCTAAGAAATAATCATATCATCTTTACATCACGGTAAGTAACTGGGTTAGCTTATGTACAAATTATTTTGTGCGGTATACTATACTATGAATAAAAGCTGTGTAACGGTATATTTTGTTTCCAGTGTAGAGTAGTTTATTATTTAGATAATAAATTTGCCAGTATTCCATAGTCTTGGTTTATTGATATTCAGTAGGCTTAGAGAAGAAAACGAAAACAAAAGAAAAAAAATACCCCTCCCCCCCCAAAAAAAACCTAACAACAATAAAATCCACAAGAAACTCTAAACATATGATAAATTATGTTTTATTATGTATTTATTAATTACTAGGGGGCTCAGCCCCCTGCAAGCTACGCTCACCAACACCCGTTCAGACACCGCAGAATCTAAAAACACGCTAATCTGATGGGTTTTAAAAATATAAGAGAAGATTGAATTATACTGAAAAAAGCTGTGCGGATCTTCCTGTAAATGGGTTTCAATTCAATTCCCTTTGATTGCAAAAATGTAAAAGCGAATCAGTTGTTGTTCAGACGTCCAATGGTTATTTTCGTTTTTGATTAAAGAGGATCAGTTAAACACTTGAAAAGTAGTTAAAATAAAATGAATTAAGTATACAGAGTCTTTGTATCCCGGTTTTTTAAAACATTCTTTATAACAATAGCCTAAGTCATGTGACTATCATCAACAGTTCCGGGCGGGCCACTTCGCTTTTTATACTCTAGGTGCCATTTTGGTATTTTAATGTTAGCCATGCGCAGGTGATAAGTTGCCAAATATTATTTCATCGCCATCATTTCATCTATATTATAATAGTTCAAGTCATCAACTGTCATAAACAAATACGGTCTGATTTCTTCGCCTTTCATATAAAAGTTTGGCACAGATGTCATATACGATATTGGCGCGATTTTTTTCCGACGCCAGTTTGGGGAACGCATCAACAGCATAAACAACAACATCCGGCTTACCATATCGAGCAAAATAACTATACTTTGGCGCCTGTTAAGTACCCGTTGCGTATATGACATTGGCATCTGAAAAATAATCGCGCCAATATGGGGCGGTATATAACATCTGTGGAGAAAGTTTTTCATTTTGATTTAAAAATCAAAATTTTTTTCGAATAAAACTATGTAAATTTTTCATGGTCGCAAAGAATTCTTGGTACTGTTACGCTAGCCGGGTGCAAATCTCGACAATAGCTTTTTTTTCAAATTGCCAGTTAGCATTTTTTTTTTTTTCGAGTGGTAAATTAAAACATTGATTTGAAGGTGAAATTAAATGTCATGGTTTGTTGCATTATTGGGAAGAGTTCCATATTGTGTGCTGGTTGGCGCGATTGGCGAAGGAATCCAAAATGGCGCCAAAAAGCCATTTTAGCGTCTTATAATTTTTTTCAGGATGGCGGAAAAACATGGTTTTTAAATATTTGTAAATATATGTATATATTTAATAAATGTTTTATATGTCACATGTTAAAAAAATACGATGTTTATACAGATAGTTTTATATATATTACGTATAGAGATATACCTTATACATACACAATATATATACACCTATAAATAAATATTATGTACTTATATATAATTTTATGTATTTATTACATTTATTGGTACTTGTTAGTTATCCCGTCGACAAATTTACTGTCGCAAAATTGTAAGATTAAATGCTAATAATGGTTGATCGTAAATGTTACATTCACTTGACAACACGTGTTTACGTCATCAAGTGATTTTTATTTCGACGTTTTATTTGTATTTTTATTAATGTTATACTAATTTATTTGTTCTTTCGTTATTTAACATAAAAACTATGTCAATTTGTATAATTTGGCGAGTGGTTTGGCGATTTATATAATTTGGCGAAATTGGTCGACGGGATAACTAATAATAAGTACCCATTTATTATACATGTCAAATTAAAAAAAAATTATATATTTTTCCAAAAAATATAGACTAAATGCAAAAAAAATACGCAAAAAACATATGAATAAAGCCCATTCCAGAAAAAAGCAACCCCAAAGGCGTAACCACACGCAACCACACCGATTCGCACCCACATCGAGATCGCAACCACATCGATTCATTTAATGCCAATAAAAGCTCGCCAAAAAAACCAGCACACAATATGGAACTCTTCCAGAATTGTTTAACATTTGGCCAGATGTCATATTAAACACCGTAAGTTTGGCGTGATTTTTTTTTTTTTACGAAAATTTGGCGAAAACCTCGTTTTCGAATACCAGTTACATATGCATTTTGGGTATTACTTGGTTATCCCGTCGACCAAAAATCTATCGCCAAACTATAAGATTAAATGTCAATAATGGTTGATCGTAAATGTCACATTCACTTGACTTTAAGTAAGTTACACATGTTTACGTCATCAAGTGATTTTTATTTCGACGTTTTATTTGTATATATATTTGTATATATATTTTTTATTTGTATATATAATGATTTATATAACAAAAATAACTGAGCAAAAACAACTTTTATTGCCTGTTTAAAAAAAAAAAAAAATGTAATTTCTTTTCGATATTATTCAGTAAATTGTTAAATAGCATACTATAACGTAAATATATTTAACAAACAACCACTAAAATACGTCACGAACATAAAATAAGAAATATTTTATTTTCATTTTTTTAATTTAATCAACTGTAAACCAAAACAGCTTAAAATAATGAAATTAAGTTTTTGCCAAACTTCGTTCATTAAAACAAGTCAATTGGCCACGTGGTCGGACATCAACTGCGGTGCGGCGTTGCAGCGTCCTCTGGTGTATGGCTTTAGATATTAGAAACAAATGGGCATGCCTTCTCTCTTATTAAGTATGCCATGATTTTAACCTCCTGTAGTATCAATATTTAAATTTTGTGTATTTTAATAGATTATATAATATCATCATGTTTCATTTTGCAAGTATGAACAAACAAACATCATAAAATGTCTTTGACATTATTCGTCTAAGAATCAGTGAAATTAGTTTTGTTGTTTGCTTAAGAAGTAAACATTTAGAAAATTGAACACTATTTTCTGCGTATTAATTTTTTAAATGGAAAAGACAATAAACGTCATTTTTTGGTTGTTTGTGTCAGTTTTCTATGTATTATTTATCTTTGTAAAATATTTGACTTGATTCATCATAAATCCATTTTCCTTTTTTTTTATTATTACATCACAACATTGAATAATTTAAAATTTAACAACGTTGAATAGCGCAGAGGTGTGGAGGTTACTTTTAAATGTAATATGTTTGAAAACTGTAGTTCAGTTTATTATGATTTCGTAATTTTTCAACCAAACAGCTCTATTACGGAACATTTACACGTTTGCACTTAAAACAATATATATTATTTATGGTTTGTTTTCAGCTAATATAGCATAACAAAATTAAGACTTCATAATAAAACACAAATTTAAAATATATCTATATCAATATCTGTTCCCTTTTACTAGATAAAAAAAATAATCTGTAATTTCTCCTACATTTTGTTATCTTATTTAGATATTAAAAATTTGTTGTTAAAACTCCAGAGTCCATGGATAAATCAGGCCATGAACGTAACGTTTCAGTTATGTTTTCCTTATTGTCGATGAATAATCTGTAAATATTTTTGCAAATCTTACATTCAGTAAAATCTATTAAGACTGATTCTCCGTTCAATCCACATCTGTTTGCATTTAATAATTAAGATAGAGCTGTAATTTCTCATTTATTTTGTCGTTTTATTTACATCTGATTACAAAATTGTTGTTAAAATCCCAGAGTCATATGCATTAATTAAAACCTCAGCTTTATGTTTCAAGTCAGTTTTTCTTATTGTCGATTAAGTATATGAAGTTTTTTATCAGTTATTTCAAATTTTAAGTGAAAAACATGATTTTCACACACTGTCTTACGACGGGCATTTACATTAGTTTATATAGTAATAAAATTGCACTTATATATAGTTTATTCAATCTGTTTGAATATCCTTAGTAAGAATAGATTAGTGAATTATGAAAATAATCTCACACCTATAGACAAGATGAATGCTGTCTGAGCAATATCTTTTTTTTTTTTCCTTTCAAGTGAAATAAAGTATTAAAGTTGAAATTTGAATTGAAATATTTCAGCAAGTGAAAAGATCGTTATTGATTAAAAGAAAATTACAAAACAAACAAAACAAAAGATTCAAATAGAAAAATTATTTATTTTTCATATAATGTGCTTTATCATGTTTCAGCCGGTACTCAATATAATCAACGTAGTATTTTATTATAATAATAATTTTTTAATATAATTTATATATTAATATAATAACGTAATTTTTGAACAAGAAACTCAAATATGTTTCTTCAGTTTCTTCACACTCTTATAATTTCAATGACTTCCATGATGAAATTAAGATCAGTTAATTTAATAAATAATAAATACATTTTAATTATTTTTACCTTCCACTAGTAACGAGAATTATTTCTTTTAAACTTCGGAAAATTTCTTAGATGATTGCTAACTCATTAGTAAATTGAAATTTAATAGTAAATAAAAATCAAAATTTTCAGAATTTTTTAAAAGCAGAAACATTTTGTAATGAAAAACTACGTAATTACATCAGTATTTCAAATTAACCAAAAAAAAAAAAAGAAAAAAAGAAAGAAATGCACAGAATGCAGTTTTCTCATATAATGAAATTATTTCGATATTTAGAGTCGTAAGATTTCATGTGGAATAAAAGCGCATTTTTTTATTATTATAAAACATTTTCTTTATTTTTTATTTCTATTTTATTTTCTATTATTCGAGTTTAAAATCTATATACATATCAAAGTCAAATGTTTGTGGGTAAAGACAGACTTTTCTACATGAGCACCTATCGCCACCAACACGCGGTTGTAGCGGTTAGGTAGCCCTTTGTCTCCTGCTATTAGTAAGGCAGTTTGGTCGCTGTGGGTGAAAGTGGGGAAATACAGGGAAACTCAAAAGAATTCCTTTACATTACGGCCTATGGGGAAAAATCGTTTGAGATAGTTTTTAATCCTTATCTCCATATATAAAAGGTCCAGCCAAAACTACTGAACCTAAAAGCATGAAAATTTCTAGGGAAAAGAGCTCTAAGGACGGATTTTCAAAAATCCCCAACCCCTAAAGGGTTAAAAGTGGGGTCGATTATTTTAGAGCATGTGGCCAAATCTCTGCAGCCGTTTTAGTTAGAAGCGTGAAATTCCATAAAATAAACCTGCTAAAAATAATTAAGTAGATATTTCAGCGATTTTAGAAATCCCCCCCCCCCCAAAAAAAAAAGAATAGGTGGTTAAAATGGGGGTCGAAATTTTTAGAACAATTGCCATATCTCACCAGCCGTTTGAGGTAGGAGCGTGAAATTCCAGATAATAAAACTTCTAAATAAATAATTAAACAAGTGTTTCAGTGTTTTTTAGAAAATCACCCTTAAAAACGGATGTTGAAATTTTAAAGCATTTGGCCATATCTCAGCAGCCGTTTTAGGTAGAAGTGTGAAATTCCAGAAAATAAATCTACTAAAAAAAAATTAAAAACATGTTTCAGCGATTTTACAAATTCCCCACCCTGAGGTGTATAAAGGGGTGGGGGTGGGTCGAAAATTTTAGAACATTTGGCATGTATCAGTAGCCATTTTAGGCAGAACCGTGAAATTCAGGATTACAACCATACTAAAAAAAATAGGTAATCACATTTCATCTTTGCTAGATATATTTCGCTTGATTCAAGTTTCTTTTAGAGAAACAGACCAGCGAAGCGGGCGAAGTCTAATTATTGCAATTTCACTGCCAGTTTGTCTATTTCAGCAAGCAGTGTTTGACGTATCACGAACACACTTATTATTGTAACTCGTATACAGTAAAGGGCGATTTTCCACCTGCGATGGCTTATGAAAAAATGCCTTAAAAATAGATTAATAATTTATGACTAAACTCTAAAAAAAAAAAAAAAAAAAAAAAGAAAAAAAATGTTATATTGTCATCAGACACATGCCTCTGTACATATTTTGTATAATTCTAGTCCATCAGTCAGTGAGTGAAAAATCGATTACAAAATTCCTTCTTTACATACATGAACCAAATTACGTCAGATAAAAGTGTAAATATTCTTTTTTTTTCTTCAATTTGTTTATTATAAATTTATTAAAATTTTATAACTTGTGATTGAATACTAATTAAATTATTATAAATTCATTATGCACATTTTTATACAACCTGTGGCCAGAAAGTTCGGTGAATGAAGTTTTATTTCAAATACAGTATTGTACAGGAACAAATACAATTTACTGTCCTTCAAAATAATCTCCATGGATGGTAATGCACTGTTGGGAACGAGTATATAAGTCCTGGAAACTCCTGTAAAACAGTTTTTTCGGAATGACTTTCAGCTCGGCCGTCACGGCAGAGTCCGTCGTCGCCTAAAAAACCAAGGTATGGTCAGAAAAATCGTGCATAAAGATAATACTTTTCGCATTCTTTGATTCTAATGGTCTCATTCACAAAGAATTCCTCCCTGAGAGTACCACATTGAATAATGTTGCCTACGACGATGTTCTGAAGCATTTACTGCAATGGATCCAACATGTACACCCTGAGTACGCCACGCAAGGCTCCTGGACTCTTCTCCACGATAATGCCCGGCCACACACCACCTTGGTTGTACGACAGTTTCTGGCCGCGATTGGAGTTGTGACACTTGATCACCCCCCTTATTCACCTGATTTGACACCTGCAGACTTCGTCCTCTTCCCCAGATTAAAGTCAGCCCTTGAAGTGAAAAAGATTTACGGACATTCAACGGAACGTGACGGCCGAGCTGAAAGCCATTCCGAAAGAACTGTTTTACAGGAGTTTCCAGGACTTATATACTCGTTCCCAACAGTGCATTACCATACATGGGGATTATTTTGAAGGACAGTAAATTGTATTTGATGCTGCACAATACTGTATTTGAAATAAAAATTCATTCACCGAACTTTCTGGCCACAGGTTGTAGAACATTCAATTAGAAGCATTTTGGAGATATTCGGCTATTCGAGGAAAATTATGCTACATTATTATAGCATGTGGTACACGGGGAGCGAGAACAAAGCTTTTGAATCCAAACGTATGAATATCCATCCACTCTTTCCTATTATTTTATAAGTCAATAAATATATGTTATATTGTCTGTAGTCAAACATCTTACCTTCCTTTCTTGTTAGCAGACGGGTAATAATTAATGAGGAACAATCTATGTTGAAACAAACTATAAAATAACATAAAAATAGCAAACAAAATCTGTGTGCAAGAATATTAAAAGGCAGAAAACCAACGTTTAAAAATGCACACAGAATACGCAAAAAGCAACAAACAGCTGTTTCAGATATAGAGTAGTCTGACTAGTAAATGAACACTTAAGCACATTTAAAAAGAAAACGATTCAGTATATTTTAATAAACAGTACCTATTGGTGTTTGACGGTGCAAATTTATTTGTTGGTTTACAAATAATTGAAAAATAACAAAAGGAATTTTATATTTTACTTGTTTGGGATGCTAGGGGTGTCTTAATAGAAATAGACACAAAAACCAAGTAAATGAACAGTTGTTACCAGCGAACGAACGCGAAATTTTCCAGTAAATGAACAGGATGAAATTTAAAAATACTTAAATTTCACAGTTCTTTACTTATTTTACTACTGATACAAATAACTTATAACATGTTTTTACTGAATTACGTTTTTTTTTTAAAACTTCAGAACGATAATTAATTAGCTTGAAAAATCACTTTTAAATTTTGAAATTAATCGTAAATTACCGATAAAAAAAAAACACTAATTATATTTCCTTAAATCATTGGCCCTGTACTTCTCCATTTCAGTAATAAATCCAGATGAACGGGAGGATGTTGCAGAAATAAGTTGAAGTGTTTTTCATATAATCCTTAAAATGCCAAGTATTATCCTTTACTCCAGGCCACTTCCAATTCCACCACATGTGGACCTGTGATTCAGATATTGTCATGGTGCTTACTTCATATTTCCAAACTTGAATGCTATTTAAAAAAAAAAAAATGTCATCCATTTCTCACCTGGATGTTTGTCTATAAATGGATTTTTCTTTCCTGTCTGTTTCATGACATTGTAAACATCACCTTTTACTTCATCCTCATGCATTGTAAATCCAATTTTCCCTTTCCAACTGCCCAATGTCCAAGGAGTTTTTCCTCTTCAAAGGTCAACACAGGCAATGTCCCATACGCTTACTTTCAATTGGTTTCCCTGGCAGTTTCATATGCATCGTTCATTTTGTAATATTAAAATGAAGAGATGCCTTCTTCAAACTGAGCTGACCTGACTCTCATAGCTTCTACAGCATTTTCAAGGTCCTCTTTAGAGTACTTGAAACTCCCATATTTCCTTTTTGAGGAATCTTCTGTGTCACCAGTTAGAATATCAATCATCCAAAAATATAGAAAAAGTAAGATTTGAAAGTCATCAATAATTATTACCTTTAACAATGTGTGTGTATATGTTCTTTTGTTAAGTTTTTATATCTGTTAACTTTTCATTTGCTACTATTGCTGAAAAATCACTTAGTTCAAAATATAGGTATAAAAAAAGCCACAAAAACATAAAGCCCAAAACAGTTCATTCACTAGGAAAAGTATCCTAATGTATTCCTTCAAGTGAATGAACAGCTGTTCATTCATTGGATTTTTTACATTTGTCTAACCAGTTATTAAACATCCCTATTATCAAATTGTACATATTCTACACTGGTTAAAACGATTAGAAATATGGCTATAATATATATACTTAATGTATATACTATAAAATTAGGGCATATTGCAAATAAAAACAGTAAATTCTTATCAAACATGTGAAATGACATAGCGCTTAACTTATTATTTCAGCATAGAAACAATGTTTTTCTCAGACATGAAAAATACAACATGTTCTCAAAGTAAAGTAATCTGACTTCGGTAACCAAATATGAATGCAAATAGCTTCTTTTTGAATAGAATTAAGACAATGTTGTAACCCCATCTAGTGGGGAGATTTTCAAACCTTATTCTATTGAAATATGTACCAATTGTTCATTCAATGGGGCCTATTCACTTACTGGTTGGAATACCCTACAAGGCAAATTTTTCTTCAGTGTAAGATAGAGCAAAGCACAGCGTGCTAGAAAAAGCAACACTGGGTAAAACGACAGAGAGGGGCCTGCTTATATAGGGCAGATTGGGGAGGGTTAACCATTTTTTTACAAAGTGATTTTTTAACTATTGAACTTATATTAAAGTTTCATATATTATTTTAATTTTTATACAATCAGTTATGAAAATAAAATTGCGATATAAGTGTACTATATAAGAAACTTGAAAAATGATCGATTTTAAACATGAGAAAATAATGTGTCAAGGCACATATGGGAGGCTTGACCCACTTTATTTTATATTGAAATATTTGATAATGGAAATAAAATCAGTTTAAAAAAAGGCAGGAGAAATTTATGCTACAAAGTTTAATTATTATTAAAAATATTTAAGAAAATGTGATGTTTAATCAAACCTGCTTAAGTGGAATTCAAGGTACGGGGGAAAAATTCCGTTTTATACATCCACGTTTTTTTACACTCGACCAGGCAACACTGGTTGCCACATACTGTAGGTTCATCTCATTGTGCTCACCTCGGTGAAATTTGTCGACATACCTTCCTAAAGTGTTTTGATCAATGTTATGTTCTTTTGCAGAGGACTGAGTACCTAACAATTCTTTATGCTGCTGCTTTCATCCTTTTTAGTTTTTTTCATTCTTTCAATTTACCCACTATCGGTAATATTTAAATGACATAAAAGTTCCTATCAACTTTCCAATTTATATTTCATCGCATTTTTTCATGCTTTTTATAGCAATTTTTCTCATGTTCATTTATCAGTTTTAAACATTTCCTTCTCTATCATCCCTTTTTACTGTAACTTTACAGAATAAACTTACATTATTTTAGAAATATAACCATTAACCCTTCATTATATACATTGTGTAATAAAAAGATATCAAAAACACTTACTTAAGAAGCTTTGACTATCTGGTCAACACTGCCCACATTGACTGGGTGAAGCCTCCCCAATAATCACTTTTTAAATGTAGCACATGGTTATGTTCAGCCAAATTTACTGTAATGTTTTTGTTTTTTTCCTGGAATGAACGCTTAATATTTCTATATTACTTAAAACCTACTTACTTAAATTTCTATGGCATATTTTATCTGTGAAAATCTTACAAAATCTTTCTAAAAAAATACACTTTTTAAGCTGAAAACTCTTCACAACTGATTTTTCCACTCCTGTTCCAATTATCTTCATGAAACAAAGACTATTATTTGAGCATTTCAGTAGCTTTAGTTGCCACCTATTGGCAAAACTCTGAAATTCTTTTAAATATGAAAACTGAAGGATGGGTCAAGTCTCCCCTATGGTGAACATTCCCCAATCACCCCTACCCGATACGGTTAGCGAATACGCCAAAAACAACCAATGAGAGAAAATCAGCATGAAAAATCTGACTGGACAAATAGTGACATCTACCGGAGAACGAAAGAAAAAGAAACCCAAAAGGGGAATTAAATTAATGCTTGGAAAATCAGGAGTACTAGATAAGTCTATGACTAAAGATTGAGAATTTTTAATGATGTGTTAAGTTTCCCAAAAATCCCAATTGATCGTATAAATAACTGGGATATTTAAAAAATCTCTTGTCAGTGCGGTCTTCCTTATAGTATTTGCCAGACTAAACGTGCTCTTAGATTTCGTTTAAAAGAGATGGAGGTTACGTTATAAATCCGGAGCTTAAACGTTCCTTATTGCTCACTACTGTTGGTATATATAAAGGTTCAATTTTTCCTCAGCCATCATTATTCAAAAATTTTCTCTAGACCTTGATCTTAATTTTTGGGAAGCTTTCCACATCATTAAAAATTTTCACTCTTTAGTCAATGACTTATTTTGTACTCCTGTTTTTTCAAATAGTATTTGTAAAGCATTAATTTAATTTCAATTTTTTGGTTTCTTTTTCTTTCATTCTCCGGTAGATGTCGCTACTTATCTACTCAGTTGTCTCCTGCTGCTTTCCTGTCATTGGCGTTTTTGGCGCGTTCCCTACCCGTATCGGTTATATAAGCCGGCACCTCTCTGATGTTGTCTAGCCTTGCTTTTTCTAGCACGGTGTGCTTTGCTTTATTTTGCACTGAAGAAGAATATCCCTTGTAGATTCGAAACAGCTGTCTGCTGCTTTTTGCTTATTATTTGTGCATTTTTAAACGTTGGTTTTCTGCCTTTTAATATAAAATAACAATATAGAAATGTCATGCTTCAATAATAGTTTATGAAACTCATTACAACACACTAACAAAAACGAACGAAAGAGAGTTTACCAAGTGAAGACAAAGTGAAGATTTACATCACTTCTGATTTCATTTCCGGATGTATTTATAAATACAAACTGAGTTTATCCAGGGTTCGCAGCGTTCCTAAAATTTTCGCTCCTTGCTACCACTAAATTAGAATGATAATCTTTGTTGTATGAATCTATTATAGATGTTAAAGGAATTTACCACGAAGAATACTTATTTAAAATACTGGTAGCAAAGGGCGAAAATTTTAGGAATGGTGCGAGCTCTGGTTTATCTTTTAGAACAAAAGCTTCATTTCGTGTTCACTCGTATATGCAGGAATGTTCTATAATATTTCGCTGTTTTTTTTTTTTTTTTTTTTTTTTTTTTTTTTTTTTTTTTAAGTTTTTTTTTTTTTTTTTTAAGTTTTATGAAACAATTAAAACAATGGAAGAATTATCAGTAAGGCGGTTCGCAAGATATTTACGTTATCATGTCCATATTTAATCACCAATATATTTTATGTGCTACAAAATAGATATTCATATTTTTTTTTTTATTCGTGACAAATTCAGATTAATCTTTATATATGAAATTGTTGATGTAATCGTTCGATATACAAAGCAGAAAGCCACCAGCATTTATGAAAAATATAACCACGACAACACAAGCAAAAAACAACTTATTTGGACGAAGCTAACATCAAAGGAAATTTGACGCATTTTTTTGAATATAAATTAATCATGTTTCAACAATTCAAACAAGGATCACACATTACAAATGGAGAAAACAAACTCATGTTCGGGATATTGAGCAAGTATGAGTGTAAACCTAATTTAGAAAATTCTTAGATTTATTCGGTTTGGCAAGCAGAACACAAGAGTCAGTGGGACGTCTTCAAAATGATAAACCTGCAGGTATTCGTGATTTATGGACTATGATAAATCATAATCTATATTAAAAAATACAAACCGACGGAAAACTTTACTGAAGACTTGCAGTTTTTTCGTATCGAGGAAGAAAAATATTCACTCAATACACTCTGTCTAAACCGGCTGAATATGGGATCAAAACATAGTGGGTATGTGATGCAAAAAATTATTATCCTCTCAACGGCAAACCATATATCGAAACAACAGTTTCAGACGGGGACAAGACCAAGATTTAAAAGTTGTGAAAGGCTTGACTGCTGGACGAGATATCACCATAGACTATACTTTTTTCTTCTCTTTCTTTGACCAAGCATTTATTATCCTGGAAGCTGACAATGGTTGGCACGTTGAAAAGAAACAAATCTTATATTCCCCCAAGAAATGGGGCTATGTAAATCGCGTCAAGTTTTATACACTGAATTCGGATTTCAAGATGACGTAAGTATTTGTTGTATGTTCTAAAGAGGAACAAAGCTGTCATTCCTACGGCTACTATATGATAAAACCATCACGGGGTAGAAAGAGATACCCGAAATGATTTAGATTTATAATGAAATGAAATCTGTAGTGGATATTATGGATAAATTATTGGAGCTATATACAACACATAGGCGTATAAGCAGATGGCTCGCATCATGTTTTAATATTGTGGATGTAGCAGCACTTGTTGCTTACATTATACATACTGAAAATAATGATATTGTTAGCCCTAAAACAGACAATCATTGCCTCTTTTTGCGGGAATTACGCGAGACCTTGAGCATTCCAGCAATTCCAGATCGATCGAAACTGCACAGGCTATGAGAACGTTATCGACAAAATCGGGAATTAAAAGCATACAGAAAAAATCTTTGCCCGTATTTGAAGCTCTCACGCGTTCGGAACTCAGTCCAAAGAGCTTAAAACGAGATGAAACTGGAAGAATAAAAGTAATTGGTGGTTGTGAAGTGTGCTTGTTACAGCCTTCAAAACGGCGCAGAAAAAAACAATAAAATGTGAAAAGCTAGTTTGATTACACCTTTTGCTATTACAAAGATTTAACCTATATGCAAAATTGCTGGTAAATAAAATATTTTATCTTTTAAAAATATGTATTCTTATTTTCAAATTAATTTCATGTTTGATTGATCTAAATAATCTATTAATTTCTGTTTTTTTTCGCAGACAATTTGCATGGGTACCCAGGAACCCGGGTACCCACCTACTCAGTCATTGGCATAAGAGTTTACGGTGATTTTTAAAAGAATTTTGCATTTTAAATGCTAAGCAGGGCAGCGGAGTCGGAGTCGGAGTCGGAGTCAGACCCTTTTTTGAACATAAGTGTCGGAATCGGAGTTGCTAAAAAACAAGCAGACTATGCGACTCCGACTCCAGCTTTTTTTGTTAGACAGTTTGAAGTGAAATTAAACCAATTATAGGTAACATTAAATCCATATAATGAATAATTATTGCTATTTTTCCAATATATCAAGCTCAGCTACATCAGTTTATAAATACTAGAGTTACAGCATGGCGAAAGTCAGATTGTTTCCCAATGTCAGCCGTCCTAGAAATTCAAAGTGCTATATCTCAGCCATTTTTTAAGATAAAAACGAAACAAAATATGCTCCGGAATCCTAGTATTAAAGTAAAACTCTGAAGAGAAAATTCTTTTTCAGTTTTTAATTTATTCGCAACACTTTTTAAATTTCAAAATTTAATTTTTTTTAAATGGCTCCAATTTAAAACAAGATGGTGGATAAAGCTGTATAAAAAAACGCGGTCGAGACATTGGTATGTACTATGCATACATTTATTCTCATAAAAATCATCGGTTAATAAATACGAGAGTTATCGCATGACAAAAATAAGATTATATATATATATATATGTTACCGGCCAAACCCGATTTTAGGCCAAACTATTTTATCCTACCGCGCATCGGATAAACTAGTTTTTCCTAGGCCAAACTAGTTTATCCTAACGCCCATAGGATAAACTAGTTTTTCCTAGTCCAAACTAGTTTGGCCTAACGCTCATAGGATAAACTAGTTTAGCCTGCTATTAATTGGTCTGAACTAGTTTATCCAAGGCCGATCTAGTTTGTCTTAGGCCAATTCAATTTGGCGTGCATTTATTGATCCCAAAGATTACTTCGGCGCCAACCTTCTAGTTTATCCTAGTCCAATCTAGTTTATCCTGGGCCAATTCAGTTTGACGCGCTTTAATTGATGCCAACATGTGTTGAGCACGCTCACAAGAAAAAAAAAAGAAAAGAAAGAAAGAAAGAAAGAAAGAAAACGAACTAATTCAAACTCTAATTCAGTTTCTCAAAAATGAATCAAGTTCACACTCAAATTCAAAAATTTTCAAAAGAATCCGCTCAACTCAAACACATCTATGGAAGTCAGCGAAGTTCAGTGACACTCGTTTTTTTTTTTTTTTTTTTAATATAATAGGAGTTTAGCGACCAAATTTACAAAATTTTGTGAGCTAGTCTTTTGGTTATTCGATGTAATGGTCTTTACGGGCCCGCTCAATTGTCCTTCATGACACTCGGCCTGGGCTTGGTTTGGGGATTACTTTTTCCGAGAGGTTCGGACCGAGATAGACAGGGTCTCAATTTGTTTCCGGCTGAAGTCGGGACTGGACTGCATTCTTCTTGATGTCTACACAGGCAGAAATTCTCAGTCCAATTTCCAATCCAGCTCATATGAAAATCATTTGGACCGGCAGGATCTCTGGTCTGTTCAGTAAAAATATCAGTAACATTTAGGCAGGCCCATTTTTTTTATGCACGTACTTTTAAATCGCTATTATTCCACAATTAAAATTTATATACTTATTAGCCCCGATATGCTATTTCTTTCGGACAGCAATAAAAGTTTCGTCTCTAAAAAACAACGTTCCGTTGTATAAGCCTGCCGTAAAAAAGCAGATGTATCAATGTACGGCTAAATACTCGACTGCAATTTTTTTTTTTTTTTACTTCTAAGCATAGCACATTTTCAATTTTTATACCGTCGTGTTAGGAAAAACAAAGTTCTTTTAACTGCAATTTGTTTGAAAATTTCATCTCATTTTTGAGATATTAATTTTTTTGTTGTTTTTAGCGCCATTTGTTTAATCTTGGTAACTCAAGTACTCCATTTCTGTAGAAAGTAAAAGATAAATAGTTAGAAAATAGTAATTATATTTTTTGTTGCCATTTTTCCATAACAACAAAAAAAAATGTAATTAAAATACGTGCTACTTTGAAAAAAATATAAATGAAGGATTTCTGATAAAACATGGAGCTCTTATAAACTATATTTAATTTTAAGTATCTGTATTAATATTAGTAACAAATGAAGGCATATGAATCATTAAATAGCAGATTTTTTTTGTCGAGTTTCTTGAATGACGACATCTCTTTTTTTTTATTTATGTATTATTCAGCGATAGTGACGTCCTACGAATAATTTACTGTAGATGCTGTTTAAGACTGGATCGTAAATGAGGAATTATTCAGTGGATGCGAATGATGTCGTTTTATATAAAATAAAAGCTTGTGTTTTAAATCTTAAAACTAAAATAAGTTTTGTACTGTCTATATTTATATACACTTTTTTTTTCATCGGTGGCGACACTAAATTCTGTAAAAGTGGAATTCCTGTTTTCTAGTTATTATTATTATTTTTTTTTAAAAGATGAGTAGATGCATTTTTAGGTAATAAAATTAAAGTACGGTAAAACCTGGGAAAAAAAGTCCTTCCGGCCAGTGCCGGGAGGAAGAGGTAGCTTTCAAATACCTTATTTTAAAAAAGCCAACTTATATTATTCAAGCACACGAAGCTCAATTTAGAGGAAACCGAATATAGGAGATTCAATACTAATTTTTATCAATACTAAATCATTATGAAGGAGAATTTCACGAAATTAGTCAGCTTTATCCAAGCTGCTTTTATTTAAAGTAACTTATATTTGGCTGAGATGTTGATATATACTATCCACATGCTTTCTCATATGGAAGTAGGCGAATACGTGTGTTATCGCGTGACAAATACAAGATCGTTTCAAAATGTTAGCCATACTAGAAATTCAAAGTGCTATAATTCAAAAATTTTTAAAAATATAAACAAAAGAACAAATTTTCAGAAACAAAATCTGCTCCGGAATCTTTGTATCAAGGTCAAACACATAAAAAAAAATCTTTTTCATTTTCCAATTTTTTAATACCTCATTTTAAATTTTAAATTTAATTCTTTTTAAATGGCAACCCTTTTGAAACAAGATGGCGAATGAAGCTGGCCAACGAACTCGGTCGAGACATTGGTATGTACTATGTACAGACCAAGTAACATCCAAATCGGATCATAAATACGCTTGTTATCGCGTGACAAAAATCAGGTCGTTTTAAAATGTCAGCCACAATAGAAATTCAAAACGCTATAACACAGCCATTTTTTTAGATATAGACGAAACAAAAACTGTTCCGGGATCTTTGTATTAAGGTCAAACACATACAAAAAAATCTTTTTCATTTTCTAATATTTTGGTATCTCATTTTAAATTTTAATTTTTTTTAATTTTTTTAAATGGCCGCCATTTTGTAACAAGATGGCGAATGAAGCTGGCCAACGAACTCGGTCGAGATATTTGTATGTACTATGTACACACCAAAGTACATCCAAATCGGTTCATAAATACGCCTGTTATCACGTGACAAATATCAGGACGTTTCAAAATGTCAGCCACGCTAGAAATTCAAAATGCTATAACTCAGCCATTTTTTAAGATATAGACGAAACAAAAACTGCTCCGGAATCTTTGTATAAAGGTCAAATACATAAGGAAAAAATATTTTTTCAATTTTCAATTTTTTGGTACCACATTTCAAATTAATTATTTCTTAAAAATTTAAATGACTGCCATTTTAAAACAAGATGGCGGATGAAGCTGGCCAACGAACTCGGTGGAGACATTGGTATGTACTATGTACAAACGAAGTTACATCCAAATCGGTTCATAAATACGCCTTTTATCGCGTGACAAATTTCAGGACGTTTCAAAATATCAGCCACGCTAGAAATTCAAAATGCTATAACTCAGCCATTTTTTAAGATATAGACGAAACAAAAACTGCTCCGGAATCTTTGTATAAAGGTCAAATACATAAGGAAAAATATTTTTCCATTTGCAATTCTTTGGTACGACATTTCAAATTTAAACTTTTTAAGAAAATTTTAAATGGCCGCCATTTTGAAACAAAATGGCGGATGAAGCTGGCCAACGAACTCGGTCGAGACATTGGTATGTACTATGTACATACCGAATTACATCCAAATCGGTTCATAAATTCGAGAGTTACAGTATGACAAATGTCAGATATATATATATCAACTTTTGGACGGAGGGTGGTTTCGGGGTCTGGGGGTCATGATCGATGAAAATATACCAAAATTTTTTGAAATCGCTTTCCTCCGAACGGTTGCAATAGGTAGCTTTTTGTAATGAAAGCTACCTAATAACCTACCTAAGACGAAATCCCGTGTTTAACAACAACAAAAAAAAAAGTCCTTCCGGCCAGTGCCGGGAGGAAGAGGTAGCTTTCATAATCCTTATTTAAAAATAGCCAACTTATATCATGCAAACACACGAAGCTCAATTTAGTGGAAACCGAATATAGGAGATTCAATACTAATTTTTATCAATATAATGAATGAGAATTTCGCGAAATTAGTCAGCTTTATCCAAGCTGCTTTTCTTTAAAATAACTTATATTTGGCTGCCAAATTCGGCAATTTCTTAAAGTGCCTGTCATTTTAAGACAACATGGTGGATGAGGCTAAGCAGTGAACTTGGTCGAGACCTTAGTAATTGCTGTGCACATGCTCACTCACATCGGAATCGGTTAATATATAGGAGTGCTGTCGCATGCAAAAAATCAGATTTTTCAAAATGTCACCCACAATAGAAATTGAAACTGCTATATCTGAGCCATTTTTTAAGGTAAAGATAAACAGAAAATGCTCCTGAATCCTTATATCAAGATCAAATACTTAAGAAAGAAACCTTTTTCAATTTCAAATTTTTTTGCACCTCACTTTAAATATATATATATATTTTAATTTAATGGCCGCCATTTTGAAACAAGATGGCTGATGAATCTGGCCAGCGAACTTGGTCGAGGTGTTGATGTATACTATCCACATGCCTTCTTACATCGAAATAGGTTAATAAATAAGCGTGTTATCACGTGACAAATATTAGATCGTTTCAAAATGTCATCCATGCTAGAAATTCAAAGTGCTATAAATCAACCATTTTTTAAGATATCAACAAAAGAACAAATTTTCAGAAACAAAAACTGCTCTGGAATCTTTGTATCAAGGCCAAACACATTAAAAAAAAATCTTTTTTATTTTCCAATATTTTAATACCTCATTTTGAATTATAAATTTAATTTTTTTTTAAATGGCAACCCTTTTGAAACAAGATGGCGAATGAAGCTGGCCAACGAACTCGGTCGAGACATTGGTATGTACTATGTACAGACCAAGTTACATCCAAATAGGTTCATAAATACGCCTGTTATCGCGTGACAAAAATCAGGTCGTTTTAAAATGTCAGCCACAAGAGAAATTCAAAATGCTATTACTCAGCCATTTTTTTATAGATATAGACGAAAGAAAAACTGTTCCGGAATCTTTGTATTAAGGTCAAACACATACAAAAAAAATCTTTTTCATTTTCCAATTTTTTGGTATCTCATTTAATTTTTTTTATTTTTTAATTTTTTTAAATGGCCGCCATTTTGAAACAAGATGGCGGATGAAGCTGGCCAACGAACTCGGTCGAGATATTTGTATGTACTATGTACACACCAAGGTACATCCAAGTCGGTTCATAAATACGCCTGTTATTACGTGAGAAAAATCAGGACGATTCAAAATGTCAGCCACGCTAGAAATTCAAAATGCTATAACGCAGCCATTTCTTAAGATATAGACGAAACAAAAACTGCTCCCGAATCTTTTTATCAAGGTCAAACACATAAGAAGAAAATATTTTTTCAATTTTCAATTTTTGGTACCACAATTTAAATTTAAATTTTTCTTAAAAATTTAAATGGCCGCCATTTTTAAACAAGATGGCGGGTGAAGCTGGCCAACGAACCCGGTCGAGACATTCGTATGTACTATGTATAAACGAAGTTACATCCAAATCGGTTCATAAATACGCCTTTTATCGCGTGACAACATTCAGGACGTTTCAAAATGTCAGCCACGCTAGAAATTCAAAATGCTATAACTCAGCCATTTTTTAAGATATAGACGAAACAAAAACTGCTCCGAAATCTTTGTATAAAGGTTAAATACATAAGAAAAAAATATTTTTCCATTTTCAATTTTTTGGTACCACATTTCAAATTTTAAAATTTAAAAAAAAATTTAAATGGCCGCCATTTTGAAACAAAATGGCGGATGAAGCTGGCCAACGAACTCGGTCGAGAGATTGGTATGTACTATGTACACACCGAATTACATCCAAATCGGTTCATAAATACGCCTTTTATCGCGTGACAAAATTCAGGACGTTTCAAAATGTTAGCCACGCTAGAAATTCAAAATGCTATAACTCAGCCATTTTTTAAGATATAGACGAAACAAAAAGTGCTCCGGAATCTTTGTATAAAGGTCAAATACATAAGAAAAAAATATTTTTCCATTTTTAATTTTTTAGTACCACATTTCAAGTTTTAAATTTTTTTTAAAATTTTAAACGACCGTCATTTTGAAACAAAACGGCGGATGAAGCTGGCCAACGAACTCGGTCGAGACATTGGTATGTACTATGTACACACCGAATTACATCGAAATCGGTTCATAATTACGGGAGTTACAGTGTGACATAGGTCAGATATATATATATATATATATATATATATATATATATATATATATATAAATTTTGAACGGAGGGTGGTTTCGGGGTCTGGGGGTCATGATCGATGAAAATATACCAAAATTTTTTGAAATCGCTTTCCTCCGAACGGCTGCAATAGGTAGCTTTTTTGTAAAGAAAGCTACCTAATATGTTGATCTATGTAAAATGAGGATATTAGTACTTGTAAAAAGAATATAATGCATTTACAACAGAGATGAACCTTCAAATAAGGGAACCTGCCTATAACGAATTTTCTTCTTTTCTATGCACTTCCGTGCTAGAAGATTTTATTGTATAAAATTTTTAAATCTCCATGCCATAGAATGTGGATTACGATATTAATGATTCTATTGTAAACTATATTGATTTTTTAATGAATCTCTGTTTGTATGTAAATATCCGAATAATTACTAATACCATTAATTTTTTGCACGGCTTGGAAACTTGAAAATCTAAAAAAAATTATGTAGAAAAACTTTCTATGACGGAATCACATAGGAGAGAAAAAAAACTTTATTATAGTTAAGTTTCTTTTTTAGCAGGTCAGTCGTCTCTAGCAAATGTACTATGTTTTTTTCAAACGGATTATTATATCCAATTTGCACCGATTAAAAAAAAAACATTCCGTTTAAAATACGATTTCGTCATGCACAGGTTATTTAACAGGTTTTACAGTTCTGTATCCCCATCCGTATAAATGTATATGTACTATTCTTTAAAGAGAGTTTTAATTGTGGTATAATGGTAACTTAAAAATTATATGTGTTTTAGGCTAAACTGGGGCTGGGACTTCGCCGGATTTTTGAAAATTACAGATTTCTGAACGAATATCAAATGTACTTCTGATATTCTTGATGGTGCATTTATTCATAATTAATTCAAAGCCAAGTGCTATTTATGTGAGAAAAGAAAATCAATGTTTTTTTTTTAAATATTAAATTTTTTTCTCTCATAAATATCACTTGGCTTTGAATTATTTATGAATAAATGCACCATTAAGAATATCAGAAGTACATTTGATATTCTTTCAATAATCTGGAGTTTTCAAAAATCCGGCGAAGACCCGGTCCCGACGATGCCGGATTTTCGAAGTTATTCGGTACATAATCAATCCTCTGAATTCTTCCTCTACTAAATTTTATGATAACCTCTCATCCAATTCTTCGGTCCTCCATTTCACAATTTGTCAAAAGGAACATATTTTCTAACTAACGCCCGCGGTGAAATGGGGAAGAAAGGGGGCAGTATCTCACTACCCATCGAATAAAATATATTATACAGGGGTGAAGGCAATACTACTTTGCACAAGGTTAGCGCCGGAGCGGTAGTTGGGATCAATAAAAGCACGTCCAATTGCGTTTCCCTAGGATAAACTAGATCGGCCTAGGATAAACTAGAAGGTTTTGGCGCCGGAGCGGTCTTTGGGATCGATAAAATCATGCCAAATTTTATTGGCCTAGGATAAACTTGATCGGCCTATGATAAACTAGTTAGGACCAATGAATAGCATGCTAAACTAGTTTATCCTATGTACGTTAGGCCTAGGAAAAACTAGTTTATCCTATGGGCGTTAGGCCAAACTAGTTTGGCCTACGAAAAACTAGTTTATCCTATGTGTGTTAAGATAAACTAGTTTGGCCTAGGAAAAACTAGTTTATCCTATGCGCGTTAGGATAATCTAGTTTGGCCTAGGCCAATCTTGTTTGGCCGGTAACATATATATATATATATATATATAAGTCACATTTGAACGGAGGGTGGTTTTGGGGTCTGAGAGTCATGATCAGTGAATATATGCCAAAATTTTCCGGAAGTGCTTTCCTTCGGACGGCTCTAATAGGTAGCCTTTTACTTTTTGTAATGAAAGCTACCTAAAACTATATTAATTACAATGTTATCCGAATATATTTACGTGAATTGGACAGACAAATAACTCATAAACACTCATAAATCGAACTCACAAACACATTTGAACTATTCCGGAAAGTGGTAAAAATGGAACAGTTACATTTATTTAAATAAAACCTGGAATTTGTTTTCGAAATCAATGGAATGCTTTTTTAATTTATTTCTTGTTACAGGATCATTTTATAGTTTTGTCACGAACAAAATGGTGAAAATAACTACAGTAGAACCTCGATTGTCCGAAGTAATTGGGGCCGACCATCTTTCGGAAAATAGAAATTTTCAGATAATGCTTCAATTTTAAGATTAAGGAGAAATATATGCAATATTTCTTATTATGGTAACAAGTGCTTGATAAAAATAACGCAAAAGCAAAATAGGAACATGAATAAATTATCTGAATTTTATTTTGTAATTAAGTACCTTTTACATATACCACAAGAAAAAAAGTTTTGTCTGTCGTAGTTTCAATTGCCTTTGCTTTGAAGCTCTGTCACGAAGTTTTTTTTTTATTATTATTTTATTATTAGTTCTATAGTATCACAGTCTTTCTGCTGCTTCAGCCATGCCAAATCTTTTGCAAAACATTTAAAAGCTTCTTAAACGCTAATTTGTTCGGTTTTTTTTTTTTTTTTGGTCCACTCTGGAGCTTACGGGAGCTTAAGTTAAATTCAAAGAAACTCTGAGAGAGGAGATTGAAAATATTTATATGTACTCGTAGTTCAGAAAGGACCACTTGCGCGTAAAAAATATGATGGTAAAAAAAAAAAAAAAAAAAAAAAAAAAAGCTTTTAAAAGGGATTTTGCACACAAGGAATGTTAAAAAATGTACTTAACAAAAAGTTAGTAAAAAAAAAAAAAAAAAAAAAAAAAAAAAAAAAGCTTCTAAAAGGGATTTTGCACACAAGGAATGTTAAAAAATGTACTTAACAAAAAGTTAGTAAAAAAAAAAAAAAAAAAAAAAAAAAAAAGCTTCTAAAAGGAATTTTGCACACAAGGAATGTTAAAAAATGTACTTAACAAAAAGTTAGTAAAAAAAAAAAAAAAAAAATAGTGGATATCGCTTAACCGAGAGTTTCGGTTAAAAGAGTTTTGGATAAAAGAAGTTCTACTGTATTTTGAAATCTCTTCAGAAGTTAATGAGAAAATAATATATCAATGTTACCTATTTTAGATTTGATTTTTTCTTGTTTTTTTTTTTTTTTTTTTTTTTTTTTTTTTTACGAAAATGCGTAACTGTTTCAATTTTCAATTTTATTTGAAGCCGATTAATCAAGGTACTGTTTAATTGTTCACAAAACATTAAAGAAACAAAATTCCTTGTGTAGTTTTCGAGAAACTTTTTATCAATGCTAGCTTTTTTACATGTGATTTTGCAACTATTGTCGCCTGCTTGGAACGAATCGGGCAGATGCTGTTTATCAGAATAGAAAGTTTATTCCTTTCTATTCCCGCGTTGCATAGATTCAACATACCCAAAAAATCAATGTCGCTAATACTATGGGCTTTAACCCCTTAAGAATCGCTTAATATGTGGAAAAACCATAAAAAAAGTACATATTTTTTATTACAGAAATTAAATAATTATAAGGTCTAAATAGAATATTCAGTTCGTTTTTTTAAGGTGAAAAAATATATGATATAGAAAAAATTCACATTTGTAGAAAAGCCATAATGCGAGAATTCTGTGTCTTAATGCTTGTTTTACACCACACAAATTGATGCGAATAAGACATTTATTTTTGACATCTTAGATCTTTATTTATCATCATCATTACAAAAATTTTTACGAATAATATTTGAAATAATATAAATATATACATTGAATTTTGATTATTAATTTTATTTTTAGTTTGATGTATTTCGAAATATGTAATACAAAGTTAAACATCACAATTAGCGGCAAAAGCCAAACCCAAACGGTAATATTCAGACTTCACACGGAAATGCCAGTTACATTTTTCTGGTTTCAAAAGATTTTCCAGTAATTAAATCTCCAATCCGCAAATATGGCGGGCACAAGAAGTAACGAACGAGACCTCAGCCTGTGATATTGACGGGGTCGAGAATTAAAGAGTTAAAACACGATTTTATATATAGCTGCTATCTTACAACACAGCAGTTAAAATAAATTGTTCATAGTATTCTCAACAGACGACGATGCTAATTTTATTTATCATCTATATATATAATAAGCTATCGTACGTGTCGCAGAAATCGCGATTATTTGTTATTGTTTAATGGCAACGCCCGAATGAAAGGCATCTCATTGGTTATTGAGCATCATTTAATGCAACTTCATACCTATAAGGGGGACCTCGTTCTGTCGCCAAATGCAGTCAACTTGGCGATATATCGCCAAATTTGAAGACCAAAATTAGTCGCCAAAAATGACGCCAACTTGGCGATATCTCTAATATTTCGCCAAATTCCCTCAGACTTCTATTGTAAACCAATAGGGTTTACTTACTTTCAGAAAATAAACAAATTGAGATATTTTAATGCAACAAAAACCAATATTAGCTCAAGGGATTATATTAATTATATTTCAGGCAGTCCAAGTAAGTTAAATTATCAATAACAGTAACATGATACAATGCTTAGTAGGCTTTCTCAAACATAAATTTTAAGGGAGACCAAACTGGTCGCCAAAGGCGGCTAGTTTAAGAAGTTTTACAACGTTAATAATAAAATCAATATTTTTAACACTTTCCAACAAAGTTGAAAAGTGTTTATGCATTCGGTTTGCCTGGCCGTCTGTCCACGCTCTAACTCGCGTAAATATACTCGGAATTTCATGAAATTGATAAATAGTATTTGTGGTCACCAAAGCATGTTCGGTATAGTGTATGAAGTATGTAGGATTAATCGTTCATTTACAGGTTCACTCAAAAGTATTCCATTACATTATGGTATATGGGGAATAACTCCCGTAAATATACTCGGATTTTCATGTAATTGATAAAGATTATTTAGGTTCACGAAAGCATGTTTGGTATTGTATATGAAGTATGTAGGATTAATCGTTCATTTACAGGGGCACTCAAAAGTATTCCATTACATTATGGTATATGGGGAATAACTCCCGTAAATATACTCGGATTTTCATGAAATTTATAAAGCTTATTTAGGGTCATCAAAGCATATTTGGTATTGTATATAAAGTATGTAGGATTAATCGTTCATTTACAGGGGCACTCAAAATTATTCCATTACATTATGGTATATGGGGAAAAACTCCCGAAAATATACTCGGATTTTCATGAAATTGATAAAGGTTATTTAGGGTCACCAAAGCATATTTGGTATTGTATATAAATTATATAGGATTAATCGTTCATTTACAGGGGAACTCAAAATTATTCCATTACATTATGGTATATTGGGAAAAATCATTTGCAGAGTATTTTAATGACATTATGCTATTTATTTCAAATGTATTGAAACTGATATAAATCACTGAATTTCACTACGATCACGTTAGAACAGGACCTTCATAGCATTTTTTATTCATTTACAGGGACACACAAAATAAATCGGTTACAGTACAGTGATGTCTTTGAGTAATAATTGCTGGAGTGCGTGGTTTAAAATTCGGTATGCGCTTTTAAATTTAATTAATATTTTGCATCTTACTCGTTACATATATATTCCATACCTCAAATTCAGGGCTGCACAAAAGTATTCACGTACCGTTCTCCTTATTAGAGGAAATTGCTGAAGGTAAATTTTCAACTGAAGTATATGTATCTCTTAAGTGAACTAAATTTTCGCTTGCGTGTAGGTAATAGATTCAAATCTATAAATCATATACAGGTCTGCTGAAAATATTCTCATAATTTTTGAATTGTGGATGGGAACAGCTGAAATTGGGTTTTGAAATCTATTATCCGTTTACATATGATTGTATTAGACGTAATATTTTATTTTTTTAAGCAGTGCACTTTTGTTACATTATTCTGAATGTGTAGGAAATTGTTTCATAATATATGCTTGACGCATGATTTTTTCTTACTTGTTTAACCTTGAATATGACCTAGAGATCTGTATATATGATCGCATAAAATGCTGAAATTTAGTTCAGATAAGAAACGCATAATTCAATTTAAAATCCCCTTCAGCAATTTTCACCTATAAGTGGAAATGGACTCTAATTCTTTTATGCAACCTTGCATAGTATTTATAGAATTTACAAATACCAAGTAATATGCAAACACGTCGTTAAATTTAAAAACGAATACCACAATTCTAAAAGAACCTCAGGAATTGTATCTTAAAAACAAATCTGTAACCGACTTTTTGTGAAACCCTGCAGATTGACGATAATTTTCATACACACCCTATATTATAGTTACGTTCCTGTACTGGAACTCAGTAATGTACATTAGTCTTAGTATACTTGAAATACTGTATCATCATTCAAATGCACTGCGAATAATTTTCCCTTAAAGACCAAAATATACAGTAATCTTTGAGAATGGCTCTGTAAATGAAATATAATTGCTTCGCACTTCATTTTTAGTAGAGAAAATAATATCTAAAAGATTGAATTATAGATAAAAAAGATTTTATGCTCCTTCTAAATGGACTATCTAATTTCTTTTCAAAATGGACTTGGTTTACAATGGTTTGAACTCCACATATGTAAATTACTTAACAATCCGTGTACGTTTACACGAGTTATAGCGGGGCTAGACGTCAAGCAAACTGAATTGATATACATTTTCCAGCTACTTGAAAAGTGTTACCAAATGAAATTTAGATTTAAAAGGTCCGGAACACAAAAATCTTCAATTTTTTAATTTATTATTATTATTATTGGATTAAAAATTTCTCTGCCGTTTTCTGCTTCAAATGATGTTTAAATCATGTTTCTATATTAATTAGAACAGGAAATATTAACTTTTGGTTTTGGTTTGTTTTCAAAATCTGCCTTTCAGGCTATGGTTGTCAAGGAAACAAGTTCTTGTGAAATTGCGTTTTACTTCATGATAGGTTTTTTCACCATTTCTCATATTTAAATTCTTATAACTCAAGAACCCTTAAAGATACAGGGTTGAAACTCGGACCATATCCTTTTCAATTATTTTACTTTACTTTTGAGCCAGTATATTTTAAAAAAAATTACTTTTGAAAATATGATTTTCTTTTAAAAGGTGCTCCATTTTTTTTTGTAATTTTTTCGTTAATTTTTTTTAATTTTTTTTTTATTAATATTTTTTTAAATGCTGGCTCTAGATTAAAAAATACATATTTCTGTTTATTTAAATGAAAAACAATTTAAATTCTACAAATAATATTTCGAGTTATAACGATTTTAAGTTATACCACTTTTTTCATAAATTTTAAATTTAAAAATTTTTTTAAAAAGCTATGAGAAGTTTTATCATTTGATTTTGTTTACAAATGATATGGTTAACCATCACAAAAAATTCAAAATTTTAACTCACTAAATAATTTTTTTTGAAAATGTGTTCCGGACCCCCTTAAAGACCATTTCCAAAATTTAAAACAAACTTCTTAAAATATTGAATGAATATGAAACTACCCGCAAAAATAAATATTTTTTTAATTCCTGCATGGGAAATAAATATTAAACCTCTGTGGTAAAATATTAACTACTAGCTAACTTGCCCGGCGTTGCCCGGGTACATAAAAAAACTGCACGAATCGCGAAAAACCTCTGAAAATCACAATGAGATATTGCGAAAAAATTTTAAATCGTTGCACAAATTTCGAAAAGAGAAAGCGAAATTATATATTGTGCTCAAAGATTGAAAGTTGATTCAACTTCTATCAACGTCTTTCCCTAATGTGGAAAATTGGTAGAAAATCGCTAAAATACACTAAAAATCACATACAACATACCCGAAAAATTCGAAAATTGTTAATTGAAATCCGAATAAACTTAATTGAAATGAAGGTAGAAATTATTTAGTATTATAGGTCAAAAATGGAATGTCAAAAAATTGCGGCAGATCGCGAAGAAACGTAAATATCGAATT
This sequence comes from Maratus speciosus, assembly GCA_963932465.1. Taxonomy (NCBI): domain Eukaryota; kingdom Metazoa; phylum Arthropoda; class Arachnida; order Araneae; family Salticidae; genus Maratus; species Maratus speciosus. The sequence continues at coordinate 261,108,652 of OZ010800.1, read as the reverse complement.
AAAAATGACCTGATGCCGTAACAAACATGTGTAAAGTTTTTAATGTCAAGTAAATTTGACATTTACGATCACCCATTATTGGCATTTAATCTTATAGTTTGGCGATATTTTTTTTTTTTTTTTTTTGGTCTACGGGATAATCAGGTCGAACCACAAATTATTTCTGTTCGTATTTAAAGGTAGATAAATAGCTCTTCTTTATATAAATAAATAAAATAAATATTGAAAAAAAAAATGCTTATATGTATATGAAAAATAAATAGTTTGCCAGTAAATATACGTAAAATTCACTTCATTCGCCAAGGCCATTTTCTCTAACTCACCAAAGCCCATATATCAAAAATATACCAAATACTCTTCAATCTGTTTCCTGATACTAAGTAATCACAATAATGTAAATAACTATTAGGCATAGATACGTACCGGGTTTGGCGCGATTTTTTTTTCCACCCCAAATTGGTGAAAACATCGTTTTTGAATACCAGTTACACATATATATTTAAATTATTTTCTATTATTTTAAAAGGAAATAGCAATAAATAATAAAAAGTTTAATTAATGTCTATAGAACAAAACAGTTTATATAACTGTAAAAAAGAAAATAAAAGTAAATAAACAACTTATTAATAAATAAACAACAATAGCCGAGTTACTATGTCAGGCAAAATAACGCCATTTTGGAGCCCATTGTGTACCATGGAGCGTATATGACACCTGTGCCAACAAAACTTTCAATAATATAGTAAATATGTCATTTGGTGGTAGCTTGATTATCGAAGATTATAAAATATATGTGTATATGGCACATTTTTACATTAAAATTTAAATACTTGACTACATAGTTATAATTTTAACTCCTTTTTATATAATTTACATTTGAATATAAAGATTTACTCCGAAATGTTCTCCTATACTTAAAAAAAAATTATTGCGACCTTCGCCTGGCTTATTTCACGCTTCTGGCTTTGTGGCTTAAAATTGCATTGTTTGGCGACCAAGGTAATAATTAATTAACAAGTAACTCACAAATAAAGCCTTTCTCCTGTAAGACATACGATGGGAAAATTACATAAAAATGATAATTAAATTGAATAAAAAAATAAAGAAGGACTAAAAGACTGTTACATAAATTTTATTTTTTCAAGTTTTTTCAGGCACATTTTTATTAACCTGGCGAAGCAAAAAATCGCCAAATAATCTATCAATTGCTTCTTTCATACTAATTTAATTTTTTATGTTTTATAAACATTCCTTTCATATTTAAATTAAATATTTTCATTTTATAAATTTTATCTCGCATTAAAGAGGTTTTTGATTCTTTTCTTTAATTAAACAAATAACAGTTATTTTCTTTTAATTTGCTAGTTTTTTACATTATTTTCTAACGGATATAGCCATTTCAATTCATTTATCAACTATAATTTTCACCAAAATGACCACTGGCAACCCTTTCGTCGAAAATATCAATAAAATACAATAATCTAAGCACTGTATCATGTTACTTTTATTCACAATTTAATTTACTTGGATTCCCTTAAATATAATTAATATAATCCCTTAAGTTAATATTAGTTTTTGTTGCATTAAAATATTTCAATTTGTTCATTTTCTGTAAGCAAGTAATCCATATTGGTTTACAATGTAAGTCTATGGGAATTTCGCGAAATATTAGAGATATCGCCAAGTTGGCGTCACTTTTGGCGACTCATTTTGGTCGCCAAATTTGGCGATAAACTTGGCGGCGTTTGGCGACAGAACTGTGTCCCTCTACCTCCTTATTAAATGCATTAAATACTGTTCAATAATTGCATAAAAAATTCGCTAAAAATTCAAAAATCGCTGCCCGAATTCCGAATAAACTTTTTTTGAAAAGAGAACAAAATTTACTACATTGGGTTAAAAGAAAGAAACCATATTCTTCTCACTTATATGGAAAAATCGCCTCGAAACATAAAAAAACGCTAAAAATCGCATAAAAAATTAAATAAAAAAAATCTAATCAAAAAATCGAAAATCGGGCTTCGAGGTGCAAAACTTCATATATAGACGTACCTTTTCCCCAAATTTTGTAGCTCTACGTGCAGTGGTCTCTTCAGAACACCGTCGACACACTCACTCACTCACACACAAACTTCTTTCTTTATTATTATAGATAGGTCAAAAATGGAATGTCAAAAAATTGCGGCAGATCGAGAAGAAACGTAAATATCGAATTAAAAATCACCTGACGCCGTAACAAACATGTGTAAAGTGTTTAATGTCAAGTAAATTTGACATTTACGATCACCCATTTTTGGCATTTAATCTTATAGTTTGGCGATATTTTTTTTTTTTTTTTTTTTTTTTTTTTTTTTTTTTTTTTTTTTTTGGTCTACGGAATAATCAGGTCGAACCACAAATTATTTCTGTTCGTATTTAAAGGTAGATAAATAGCTCTTCTTTATATAAATAAATAAAATAAATATTGAAAAAAAAATGCTTATATGTATACGAAAAATAAATAGTTTGCCAGTAAATATACGTAAAATTCACTTCATTCGCCAAGGCCATTTTCTCTAACTCACCAAAGCCCATATATCAAAAATATACCAAATACTCTTCAATCTGTTGCCTGATACTAAGTAATCACAATAATGTAAATAACTGTTAGGCATAGATAAGTACCGGGTTTCGCGCGATTTTTTTTTTCCACGCCAAATTGGTGAAAACAGCGTTTTTGAATACCAGTTACACATATATATTTAAATTGTTTTCTATTATTTTAAAAGGAAATAGCAATAAATAATAAAAAGTTTAATTAATGTCTATAGAACAAAACAGTTTATATAACTGTAAAAAAAAAAAAAAAAAAAAAAAGTAAATAAACAACGCATTAATAAATAAACAACAATAGCCGAGTTACTATGTCAGGCAAAATAACGCCATTTTGGAGCCCATTGTGTACCATGGAGCGTATATGACACCTGTGCCAACAAAACTTTCAATAATATAGTAAATATGTCATTTGGTGGTGGCTTGATTATCGAAGATTATAAAATATATGTGTATATGGCACATTTTTACATTAAAATTTAAATACTTGACTACATAGTTATAATTTTAACTCCTTTTTATATAATTTACATTTGAATATAAAGATTTACTCCGAAATGTTCTCCTATACTAAAAAAAAAATATTGCGACCTTCGCCTGGCTTATTTCACGCTTCTGCCTTTGTGGTTTAAAATTGCATTGTTTGGCGACCATGGTAATAATTAATTAGCATGTAACTCACAAATAAAGCCTTTCTCCTTTAAGACATACGATGGGAAAATTACATAAAAATGATAATTAAATTGAATAAAAAAACTAGTATGTTGTGGCCATCACAAAACTTTCTTCTATATAAATCACACCAATTAAATCATTTAAATAGTACAAGAAATAACAACGATTTAGGACCAAGTAATATCAAAGTATATCTGAATTTGAAGTTGGATGAAAATTCGTGCATTAGTTATTGAGATACAGCTATAACGGAAATTCTGAAAAATGTAGCATAGCAGCGCCACCTGTTGAGCGATTTACACCAAAAATAAGCAGCACTAAATGATATCAAGGTATACATGAATCTGAAGTTTGTTGAAAATCCAAGCATTAGTTCTTGAGATAAAGCTATTGCGGAAATCGCAAAAATGCAGCATAGCAGCGCCACCTGTTGAGCAATTTACACCAAAAATTAAACGGCACTAATTTATACATCAATTCATGTCAAGGACTAACTAAATCTGAAGTTTGATGAAAATCCGTGCAATAGTTCTTGAGATACAGCTCTTTCCGGAATCGTGAAAAATGCAGCGCAGCAGCGCCACCTGTTGGGAGATTTACACCAAAAATTAAACAGCACTAATTTATATCAGGGAGTAACTGAATCTGATGTTTGATGAAAATTCGTGCATTTTGTCTTGACTTAGAGCTATTGCTATAATCATGAATAATGCAGCATAGCAGCGCCACCTGTTGGGCGATTTTCGCAAAAAAGTAATCAGCATCAAACTATGTCCTGGACTAACTAAATCTGAAGTTTTATGAAAATCTGTGCAGTAGTTCTTGAGATATAGCTATTCCAGAAATCGTAAAAAATGCCGCATAGCAGCGCCACCTGTTGGGCGATTTTCATCAAAAACTAATCAGGTCTACTTTATATCAAGGTCTAACAAAATATGATGTTTTGTGAAATTCCGTGCATTAGTTCTTGAGATAGAGCGCCCACAAAATTTTTGTCACATACAGACAGACAGACTCACAGACAGACATTTTGTAAAAACATGTTTTTTGGAATCTCTGACGCATAAAACGTGCAAATCCTTCGAAAACTGGAATTCGAAAATTTTCATGAAACCAATACTTTCTTCTTGTAAAGATAGAAGAAAGTAATAAAGAAGGACTAAAAGACTGTTACTTAAATTTTATTTCTTCAAGTTTTTTCAGGCACATTTTTATTAACCTGGCGAAGCAAAAAATCGCCAAATAATCTATCAATTGCTTCTTTCATACTAATTTATTTTTTTAAGTTTTATAAACATTCCTTTCATATTTAAATTAAATATTTTCATTTTATAAATTTTATCTCGCATTAAAAAGGTTTTTGATTCTTTTCTTTAATTAAACAAATAACAGTTATTTTCTTTTAATTTGCCAGTTGTTTACATTATTTTCTAACGGATATAGCCATTTCAATTCATTTATCATCTATAATTTTCACCAAAATGACCACTCGCAACCCTTTCGTCGAAAATATCAATAAAATACAATAATCTAAGCATTGTATCATGTTACTTTTATTCATAATTTAATTTACTTGGATTCCCTTAAATATAATTAATATAATCCCTTAAGTTAATATTAGTTTTTGTTGCATTAAAATATTTCAATTTGTTCATTTTCTGTAAGCAAGTAATCCATATTGGTTTACAATGGAAGTCTATGGGAATTTGGCGAAGTATTAGACATATCGCCAAGTTGGCGTCACTTTTGGCGACTCATTTTTGTCGCCAAATTTGGCGATATACCGCCAAGTTGGCGATAAACTTGGCGGCGTTTGGCGACAGAACTGTGTCCCTCTACCTCCTTATTAAGTGCATTAAATGCTGTCCAATAATTGCATAAAAAATTCGCTAAAAATTCAAAATTCGCTGCAGGAATTCCGAATAAACTTTTTTGAAACGAGAACAAAATTTACTACATTGGGTTAAAAGAAAGAAACCATATTCTTCTCACTTATATGGAAAAATCGCTTCGAAACATAAAAAAAACGCTAAAAATCGCATAAAAAATTTAATCAAAAAATCGAAAATCGGGCTTCGAGGTGCAAAACTTCATATATAGACGTACCTTTTCCTCAAATTTTGTAGCTCTACGTGCAGTGGTCTCTTCAGAACACCGTCGACACACTCACTCACACACAAGCTTCTTTCTTTATTATTATAGAATAGAAAATGATAAACGTAGATTGATTAAAAGGCTCACTTACCTGAAAGGCCTGAACATTTGAGGTTACATCATATTTTCTTAACATATATGCAAATAGAATATGAAATTAAGCAGCTGTTAAAATGGTACAGGTGATGCGAGGTTTCAAAACTTTTCTGATATGGAATGATAATGATTGAATTGATAACACCTCCTGACTGATAACTGAAGTCAGATTATGGTGTGAAAATGCACTCTGCTTCATTTTAAAATACTTCTTTTGGCGGTTCAGAAAAAAACAAAAACATTATATAGCGAAAGTTCGGGTATAATGGAATACCAATTGCATTTTTATTTGTAAGTCAACATAAAAAAAAAAAAAAAAAAAAAAAAAAAAAAAAAAAAAAATCTATATACGTTCAAATTTATTAGAAAACAATTTTTAACTATTTCTTAGCACATTTCTAATACATTTAAAGTTGAAGAAAAATTTGTAAATTTAGTCCCTTGCAATTTTTGAATATTTAGAGATTTTTAATGCATTTTTCAATGAAAGTTTTAGCAGGTTTTTTAACACTACTAAAAATTTGAAAAGTGTTTATGAATTCGGTTTGTCTGGCCGTCTGTCCTCCCTCTAACTCTAGTAAATATATTCTAAATACCCTGTAAGTTTTGTGTGTTATTGACGTTTAACATAGCACGATCCCGATTTCAAACGAAGTTTGTAGCATGCATAGTTCATTTACAGGGACAGACAAAAGTATTCTGTTTCATTACGGCCACTGGGAAAAACTCTTTTCAAGTGCATTGTAATGATGTTACACACCTTCAAATATAATGAAATTTATATGCATTTATGAAGTGCTTTAAAATATGCACTCTGTAGAATATGCGGTGCAAAGAATAGTTATTATACATCTACAGAGCCTCACAAAGTATTCCGTTACATAAAGATTTACGGGGGGATTGTTTGTGGCGTATTTTAATTATGTCAAACTATGTTATATGTAATGGAATTGATATACGTCGCTAAGGTTTACTATAAGTTATTTCATGTATAATAGGAAGTGCATAGCATTTACAGGGACACGCTAAAGATTTCAGATACTATATTGTATCCGAAGTACTGTATAATAGCGATGATAGCTGGAATTGCATTTTTAATTATGTATTTATGCATACTATGTGGTGTGTATAAATGCTATAGTTCATGTACAGGGCTACAAAAAAGAATTTGTAAGGATTATTGAGTATGAGCGTAAAATGCTTAAAGGTGGTTTCTAAATGAGTTATGCATTTTTCTCTGAACTGCATTTAGTTTACTAGGAAATGTTTGTAGAATATAGATAAAATTATATATAGAGCCACGCAAAGAATTGGATGCATGGCCGTCTATGGATGATAATTTCTTGAGATGTCATTTCAGTAATTTTAAGAGTGTTTTAGTTTGGATTAAATTTTAGCTAAATGGTTGCTTGTATTAAAGTTACTAGGTAAACTACAGGGCTGTACAAAAATATTCATGTATGTTTCCGTCTATTGGTATAAATTGCTGAAAGAGAAATATCAATCTGTTATGCGTTTTCTTGCTAAACTATATTTTTTCATTATATAGTGTATATATCAATTGACAGATCAAATACAGGGCTGTTCGAAAGAATTGGAATACATATTTGTATATGGACGGTAACCGCTGAAATCAGTTTTTCAAATTTTTAATGCGTTTTCTAAAATGTTCACTTAGTTTCTTATTTTCCTTATTTCACTAAATAACACAGTTTTATTAAAGAATTCAGGAAGTGTGGGAAAGTGTTTTATAATATATGCTTAATGCACGATTTTTCTGTCTTGTTTTAGTCTCTCATGGCGATTTTTTGACATTCGGATACGTATTTGGTATTAAATTTTTATCCTCCTATAGAAACTTTTGTACTCCACGATTATTATAATTTTGTGATTTTTAATGTGATTTTTAGCGATATTTCGACTCCCGCGGCAATTTTTTAACATTGGTAAAAGGCATTCTGTTCACAACTTTTAGCCTAATACAGTAAAGTTTGTCCTTTGTGCTTATTGAAATTGAGCAATGTTTAATGCGATATCCAATCGATTCTTAGCGAGTCTTAGAGATTTTTGTCATTCCGTGTTGATTTTTTTGTCATTCATGAAAGATTTTCTATTACAATGTTTTCCCCTTATAAGTGAATTTTTATCATAGCAATTTTTAAATATTTAGCTAATTTTAAGGCGATTTTTTGTGATTCTTCGAGTTCTATGGCGATTTTTTGACATTCGGAAACAAATTTTAATTTCAAACTTTTTTCCTAATATAGTAAATTTTCCGATTACAATGTCTAACTTCTTTATAGTAGATTTTGAGCCTAGCGAAATTTTAATATTTAGCGACTTTTAATACGATTTTAGAAGCGAGTTTTGGGGGATTTCACGACGCTCTTTTCAAATTTCTGAAAGGAATTCTGTTTCAAACTGGAATTTGGTTTAAAATCTTTAGCATTTTAGAGCTTTAGTAGAAGGAAAAAGCCAGTTCGGAATCATCAGGTGGTAGCGGTTGTGGGCGTGGCCAAAAATGATTGAAAGTTGGATGGAGTCGAATGATTGACAGGTGGGGAAAATATGATTCGACCCCCGCCAGACTGGCGTCTACCAACTTCCGAAACTCCCCCTGTCTCTGCTCCCTCCCTGCTCTTTGCTCCTGATGAAACAGAACCGTATCAAAAGCGTTATTATAAAGATAATGTTAATTAAATGTCTGTACTGTAAGCGAAGGGTAGAAGAAATTTTAATAATGAGTGAGATTACGTTAATGAAGAGTGTACTATAAGATGATGTTAGAAAAAAGAAATTATAGATGTTAATGAAGAATATTAATCTAATGTAAGAGAAGGGTTGAAAAAAATTTCGACGCATGCATACAAAAAAAAATCTTGCCTGGAGCGCTGACTTATTGCGTTCTACCTGTTCGGCGTCCGAGGCTGAACTGATAGAATTAGAATTGTCCAACTGGTTTGATGACGATAACAGCCTGGGCTGTGATTGGTGGAGAGCGGCGGGTAGAGGGCAGCACAATTGTTTTAACTGAGCGTTCTCCAACGCATGCGACGAAATTTATTTTCTATGAAGAGGAGCGCCCTCTGTCAGTGTAAAATGATTTTCAATCGGATGTTTTGTTCAAAGCTTTCAGTTAGGATTCGAACTGATGTTAAAATAGTTTCATTACTTGATATTTGGTTAGACGATTAACTAATCAAGCAATAAAACTATGTTTCATAGCGCAGATTTAAGAGAAGTGTTTTATAACAGTTGATTCATTCTCCATGATGCCTTTAAACGAAAAAGTTGCTAGTGTCGTGTGTTTGTATAGTGTGGTGTGTGTTACTTTTTGGTTGATTGATATTTTAATCGGAAGTGAGAAATTTGCATTTGATTTTCGTTTAAAATTAAATGATGCGGGGAATTAATCTTTTTCGAGGTAATCATGTTTTCAAAAACTCCACATTCCCATTCTTGCTGTCATGGAGAAAACATACAAAAACCCAGCTGCTGTTGGAAGGTTTGGCGGTGTTAATGCACTGCATCGTGTTGTTCACGGCAAAGTATAAAAAAAACCACTCAAAAATGGTTAAGTGGGGTCGATTCGTACACGTTGCACAAACCGGGGCAAAGAAAGTTCCAGACGTATTGCGTGATTATGTATTCAATCGATCAACAATGGCAGACCGATCTGCTGGACGTTAAAAACCTTCAAAATCACAATAAATGATTTCGATACATTCTGAGCTGTATAGACATTCGGTCAAAATGTGTCTGGGCTTTTCCACTCATAACGAAACGCGGGGGGGGGGGGCTGAATATTGCAAAATACTTTCAAACAATTTTTCCAACGAGAAAACCAAAGTTTTTACAATTGGATGCTGGAAAAGAGTACAATGACAAACAATTTCAAAGACATTTAAAGCAAGAAGGAGTTTGATTTTTCACGACGGCTAGTAATACAAAGTCTTCGGTGGTAGAACGAATTAACCGAACTTTAAAAACCAAGATTTGGAAATATTTCACACTTAATCATACTTATAATTATATTGATGTGTTAGACTCCCTTATAGAGAGTTATAACCACACATACCATTCCGGTATCAAGAAACCCTCTGCTAATGTGACACCTGAGAACGAAAGCGATGTCTAATTGTTTGGGGATTTACAGAACGTGAAAATACAGGTTTATACTGATGAGGTGCTTACCTGATTAGATTTAGAGGTTCATTGGTTAAGTATAACTAGTGGAAACGGGAGGGGCTAATCCCCCTTAAGGGGTCTTGTGTCTTTTAAGCTCGCTGCATATCAACAAAAACATCCAAAGTTTGAATTAGTGTATCTTAAAGCTTTTTTATGTAAAAACGTGAAATTTTGACTATTGATTAAACAGATTTTGATTTTTGACATACTACCATTAGAAACCGACCAGCCTTTTACAGAGTTTCTGTATTGTTGCAATTAAAATGGCTTTTTTTTTTTTTTTTTTTTTTTTTTTTTTGCTCCGTAAGTCACTGCGCACATGATATCTTTAGAACGTATGTATGGATTGTTATGAAATTAGATATAATTAATAAAAACATATTTATTTTTAAAATGATCTATTCTTGGGTCAAAATTACTTTATTAACCATGTAAAAAATACTTTGTGATTTTTTTTTTCTTTTTATTTTGTTTAATGAATAAAAATAGTCATGATTAGAAAACTTACCATTGTAAATACTTAAAAGTAGGTCATTGTAAACGCACAAACGTGCTCTTTAACTATTTCAAATTTTATAAAATCCATACATACGTTCTCAAGATATTATTCGTGCAATGACTTACAGAGTAATAAAAGGAGTTATTTTAACTTCACTGAACCATAAATTCTGTAAAAAGGCTAGTCAGTTTCTAATGGTCTAAGTATATTAAAAATTTAAATCGGTTTAATCAATAGTCAAAATTTCATGTTTATACATAAAAAGGTTTTGAAGATACACCAATTCAAATTTTGTAAGTGTTTGCTAATTTTCGTCGCGTTTAAAAGGTACAAGACACCTTAATTTATTTTTCGAGGGGCATTATTCATTGAAATAAGAGTATGATATAGAAGTTGTGCGGATAGCCTGAGAGCTTAATGCCATCAGTTTAACTGGGCACATTTTTTCTTATTGGTTAAGAAATAAAAATGTGCAAGAGAAATTTACTAAAAAATGTACTTTTAAAATATAGTGGTGAGTATTGAATATAAAATTAGAATCATATATTTAAAGCTACCGTCCGTTAAGAGTTAAAGCGATTAGGATTTGGATAACGCTTACAATTATTATTCTTTTATTTAAATCAAACTGGCTTTTGCTTGTAAAGATGAGTTTTGAAATCTATTTTTAACCCGCTTCCGTTTACGCTAGAATTATAAATTCTACGCTCGCAAGTGTGTTTTTTATGCCAGTATAACTTTTATTGTGGTTATAGAACTTAATTATAAAGTAATACATTAATTTTAAGGTGATTACAGTTAGCCCGCCTCAGGTGATAAATCGCCAAATATTCTCTGTAACACGTACGATTGTGTACGAGTTGAAACAAAAATGGATTTATTTATGCGCCAACACTGCAAATAGAGGCGTGATTGACATATGACAGACACATATTTGACTGAGAATGAATTTGAGACACTTAAATGTCTGAATCAGATAATTCAGTTTTAATAGTTGTCTTAATTTAAGGCACATAAGTGTCTTACAATGATCATGGTGTAAACAATCTAAAACAAGCACCTGAAAAATCCGCAGACATTTTATTTTAAGACATTTTCATGCTTCCATTCCGTATTAACCACCAGAGGGCACTCATATTTGCGCATGCGTTTTAGATTTGTTTCTTTTGAACTTGATAGTCTTTTATAATTCAAACTGAATGCTTATTTCCGCGTAGATTTTAATTAATAATATATTTTGAATTGATTCATTTTTGCGGAATGTAAAATTCTGTAATTTAATTCGTACTGACATAGTGTTAAATTCGTATTAATTTATATCAATAATACAGTGTCCTCCGTCTCTTCCAAACAGATGAACATAAGTTTTCACTGGCGGATTATGTTTTGGGGATGAAAAATTTTCAATATTTTAAAATAGTTAGCCGGATACATAAAGTTAATTTCTTTTTTAAAATATGCAAGTCTGCCTTCATCACGGATACTGACCTAGCCTCCAATTCGCATGTCCTCTGGGCAGGTATGATTTTGGAGTAATTACACCTTTTTTCCAGCTAAGTGGAACATTCACCCTGTATCGCAAACTCTTTGTGAATGTTTTCTCTTTAAACGGAAACCTCACACAAGTCTGTAGCTTTATTACTTTCTCAGTTATACCAAAATGTGTTTAAAGCCTGTTGCCTATCGGATTTCCATGATAAAATTTCAGCTTGCTAATATTTGAATTTCTGCTCTTCTAACCATCTGTGTTCATGTTTCAATATTATTTTCTATCCAATCTTATCCTTAAAATCAGTTTTATTAAGTCTACATAGTGTATTAGCTGTTATTGAATTTATTTTAGTTACACAATTCTAAGCCTTCACGTACGTACGCCATTACTTTAGAAATCGCAATGACAGCACCTGTTGATTGGCTCATAACTTCTTAATTACCACCAAGGCTACCTTAAATGTGTTTCTTTGGAGTAATTACCACACTGGAGTAATTTTTAAGGCTCTATTTTTATATACACTATTTTATAAGCATTTAATGAGGAAGCATTTGTAATGTTTACATCCGTTTCTTTCAGTTTTTATTTTCCTCAAAGATTTATCATGTGATATGTACTGGAATTCTATGTTTTTATAGTTAAGCATCCCTATTTCATAAAAGCTTTTAATTGTTATGTATGCTTTCAATGTCTAATGAAGTTTTCTTTCTCCTCATGTTTTGTACATCATTATAAATTTTAATAATTTAAAAGAATATAGTTTGAACATTATTCCATTCACACATATTATTGATTCCCTCATACATTTAATACAGCGAATTACTTGTCTTCATTTATTTACTTTAAACTGCTATGACTGATAAAACTCATTAAATCCGGTCATTCTAATTAAAGGAATCTCTGTTTTGCTTTTTGCTATAATGCTGGTGTTTCTGAGGATTTAAAAAGTATTCCATTAACTATATTGAAAATAGTGAATTTCTGATCTTTTTAACCCTTTGAGCTCTGCCGGGTGAATTTTCACCCACATAAAAACAAAATATTTTAATTTCCTTCAAAAAGTCTCCATTTTAATTGCAAAAACTGGGTTTTGTAGATTTTACTTGTCTTCTTAAAATCTAGATGGCAGCACTATTCTCTGCAAATATCTAGTAGGTTTTAATGCGACCTTAAAAACACTCCAATTTTGAAGGTTTAGAAATTTTGTATTTTTCAAGCATTATAAAGAAATATTTGTCAAAGGAGATAACATTTTTTTCTCTTGGACACATCAAATATTTAATAATAATTACATGCAAATCACTAAACTGAAAATTTAAATAATTGCAGGGGATAGAAATAAGTAATGGTAGAATTTTCTACCAACAGAGCTCTAAGGACTACAAAAATGTGCTTTGTCACAAGATGGCAGCACTAAAATTACATACCAGACAGTGTTTCAGAACCAAAATTTAGGTGCTTATAATTTAATTCCAAGGAATTTAAATTTGTGTTTAATTCAGCAGATTGACGAGTTTATTATGTTTTAAATATTTCTAAATAAAAATTAAATATTTTTAAAATCTGTTTCATCTATAAATTTGATTAGTTTGTATTTTTATATTATGATTTAAAAAATTTTAAATTTTGAATTTTCTCATTTAATAAATTTTTGAAATATTTTAATAGTCTTAGAATTTGTTTAAACAATGTAACTGCTTAAAATATGTTGAAATTTCAGCAATTATAGTAATTTTAGAATAACTTTGCGGTGTCATTTCTTGTATTTGCGTTTTGAAATGAATGCTCTAGAGCTCTGATGGTGGAAAAACTTCCCACGTCCCCCAGCCTAAAGGGGGTATTTTAAAAATTTTTTAATCACATGGTTCAATTTCAGACAGTCCCCTAATCACATTTTAAGTGTTTTTCTAACATATTTTTAAAATTTTAATAACCCGGAGCTCAAAGGGTTAACTTTCGAGACGGTCAAATCAAAACCGAAATATTTTATTCTTGATATTCTCATCAGAAATCATCTGATGTGAACAACACTATCGATCAACACTACATGTTGAGCGGGGGGGGGGGGAGGGGGGAGTTTTGTTGATATCGTTAACGAATCTTATTTAACTAACCGCCCTTGACGACCAGTTTGGTCTCCCTTAAATGCATTCTAAGCATTGTATCATGTTACTTTTCTTCAAAATTTATTTTACTTGCTCAATCCTTCACCAAATAGAAAGTTTCTGATACAGAAATCAATAACCCGGTATTTTATGTTACGCCGGCGATAGTGATAAATAGCCCAACATTGTTCACATCATATTTTTCGTATTTCATTAATTCCATTTAAAATATAATACTTTCACTCATTTTATTTAAAAACTGAAATATTTAAAATTTACGACTCTCAATTATTTCTTTTAAACAAAGAAAAGAAAAGAAAAGAACAAAGAAAAGTAATAAATAATACCATAAACCATGACATTTAATTTCATCATCAAAGCTTTTTTTAATTTACCACGCGAAAAATTATTTATGATAGTAGCATGAAATGTACTATTATAATGTTGATGACATAATGGCGATGAAACAATATTTGGTGATTTGTCTTATGCCCGCGACTAACGTTAAACTATCCAATTGGCCGCCTGGCATGCAAAAAGTGAAGCGGTCCACCCGGAACTGTTGATGACAGTCACACGACTTAAGCTATTATTATAGAGATAATGATTTAGAAAATGATCTCGCCCTACTTTTACAGCCATTTCATTAGGCTTAATGAGAATTTGTAAATTCTCAGGTTCATGTAATTATGTGCTGTTAACCTAATTGTAAAAATAGAGTAAAAATATACATATACATATGATATGAAATCAATTATAACATTGATTTTTTTTATTACTTTTCTTAAAAAAGTAATTTGAAATTTAAAATGAATATCAGTAAACAGATAGAGTTTTATACTGTACTATCAGAACTAACCGGATTTGCACCTGTCAATTAAAAAGGGGCATCCCGGGTAAATTAAATTAAAATGAAATAATACGACAATCCCAATAACTGAGATTTGTGCATCAACGTCCACAAATCGTTAAAAAGAAAATCAGAAAACATCAAGTTATTGTCTCGCAACCCTAATAAAATCCCCGAGGTTTAAATCAGAATGCGCGTTTTCTTTGGGGAGTGCAAAAGAAAAATATACGATTTCCCTGATAATATAGAAACAAATACGCGAAAGTGCTTAGTATTTAGGGAAATTCTGGTTTGTATGGCATCTATCGACATTATAAAGTAAAGTTCCAATGAGTAACGCTGACATCATACTGATGATGGCAACGACCTAACCCATAAATTGTATCTTAGAATAATTGTACTGGAATTTTTCTTAACTTCTGAACATCACATAATTGCGTTTTTTACCTATACAAATACAAAAAAGTTCTTTCAATTAAAATTTATTTGAAAATTGTATCTCAATCTTCTCATTATAATGGATTAAAAAAAATCATGCATGTATATTTTTGAATGTGCATGCAACACAATTTCGTAAGATATACCCGTTTGCTCGTAACTCAATATTATAAAGAAGATACATGTGTATGAGTAACACTAGCATTATATTGCTGGCGACGGCAGCCTAATCATAAATTTAGTTTTTATCGCAATTCGATATCTAAACATCGGACATTTGATTGTTCCAACGTCTAATAGAATGAAAAAGTACTTTCAGTAATAATTGTTTGAAAAGCTTATCACAATTTACCGATTTTTTATCCATTTTAAATTAATTTTCAAGCACGGATATTTTTAAATGCGTGTGCAACCCAATTACGAAAGATATATCCCTTTGCTATTAATGCAATATTATAAAGAAATTCATATGTCTATGAGTAGCGCCAGCATCATCCTGTTGGTGGCAACATCCTAAAACAACCATAAATTTCGCTTTTACTGCAATTTGATCTCTAAACATCGCACATTCGATTGTTTCAACGTCTAATAGAAAACAAAAATTACTTTCAGTAATATTTGTTTGAAAAGTTTATCTCAATTTACAGATTTTTTATGTATTTTAAAGTAATTTTAAAGCTTGGATATTTTTTTAATATGCCTGCAAATCAGTTATAAAAGATTAACTTAATTGTTCAAAAATATTGTAAATAATTTAGTATTTGTTTGTTTTCGTGCAATATTCTATAACTGGCAAATTTCAGTATTTGTTTGTTTTCATGTAATATTCCATAACTTAATTGAAAACGAAATTAAAACGTCAAAAAAAAGTAAAACATGATTTAAAACAACATCAAATCAAACAATACGTAAAACAATCTATTGCATATATAAAATACAGATGGGAATTTCCTTCCGGCTCTTTATAACTTGAGTTCTTCTGAAAGAATTCCAATTGTACTTGCACTGTTAGTTTTCCAGGGAATGTCTTAGTGTGTAACATATTGTTTTACGCTGATTAGTCATAGAATTATAGGGAAAGTTCTATAATCATGTAAACCCGACAATGAATGATAAGACTTTTTTAAAAAATTCTGCTGAATGGATTACATTGGAACTTACACTGTTTGATAGATAATTTTACACGGACGTTTTTAGAATATTTTATACAGTTTTATGGCGCTTTGTTATAAAATTAGGAAAGAAAGTTCAATAATCAGATAAGCCCGATTATAAAATATTA
This sequence comes from Maratus speciosus, assembly GCA_963932465.1. NCBI lineage: Eukaryota > Metazoa > Arthropoda > Arachnida > Araneae > Salticidae > Maratus > Maratus speciosus. Next base: position 261,092,281 of record OZ010800.1, on the reverse strand, counting down.
GCCATTTCTTAAAGTTCTACTGGACAAATTTTGATGTAATTTTCACTTATATTTTGCACCCAATTTTCTGGAATGGTTTTAATATATAACATTTTGTTCTACACGCTTTGCTATAGAATTAGCTGAAAAAAACTATAATCAGGTGAAACCAATTCTGAATGATTAACCTGTTATAATGTTAGATAATTTTTGAGGTATAGTTCTAATATATTGCACATCGGTCTATCATTCTTAAAACAAAATCCTACTGTAAATGATCAACTACAAAAATTTGGTTCTTAACAGCCGAAATTTTGTTTTACACATTAGAAAATATTATACCACAGTGACTTAAAAAAAAAAAAACTTTTTTTTTATTTATAAAGATTTTTTTTTTTTAATTTTGAAAACTTTTTTTATTTACTTTTTTTTTTTAAATTTTGGAAACATTTATTTATTTGTTTATTTATTTTTAGATTTTGATAAGTTATTTTTTGTTTTTTAATTTACTTACAAATATTTTTATTAAGTACATATTAATCTAACACTTTTATGGGATAAAAAGAAGTATTAAACTAAAAGATAATGAAAGTCACATACATGTACACATATACGGATAGGTAAACTCACTTTTGAAAACTTAATTTATTAAATGTTTTTATTATTTTTTTTTTTAATTTTGATAACTTAATTTTTTTCCGAGTTTTGTTTTTCAAGATTTTTTTTAACATTTTAATTTTGTAAACTTTTTAATATATTTTTTAAATTATTTTTTTATTTTTTTATAAAGATTTTTTTAATTTTTAAAACTTTTTTTTAAAACTTTTGAAATATATTTTTATTTGAGTTTCTTAATTTTTTTTAAACTTTTTAATTTTTAAACTGATTATTATTATTATTATTGAAAACATTTTTTATATAATTAAGTTTCACACACACACACACACACACACACACACACACACACATATATATATATATATATATATATACATATATTATTTTAGAAAGTAGAAATTATAGTAATAAGATTATTAGTTTAATATTTTAAACTTGTGTTAATTTATTTAATTGCTTGAGAATTGTTGATTTCTTTAGTTATACATATGCAAATTTAAGTCTAACACTCTATTAAAAGTTCTAAAAGACATAACAAAATAAACATACACTTTGGAAAAATAAACACACACGTATTAAAAAGGATACCAATACATTTTATTTTATTATTTTAAACACTTCGTTTTGAATTGTTTCTACATTAATGTTTGATAAAAAGTTTTCACTAACACAATACACTCCGTTTAAAAATGAGGAAATAACAAAATCTAAATCTATAAGTGTTAATAACATCTCTCCTAGTTTTTCAAATTTTTGTCGATTATTTAATATATAACAGGAATGACGGCTTTGAGATTTCTGATTAAAAATGCATCCATCACATTCAAAAATGCGGTTTAGTATAGTCAATACATTATTCTCAATACATGTTATAAGTTTAGACTGCAACATGAGTTCATTTTCTGTAGATAAATGACCAATGATACATTTCTGCCTAATTAAGCTTGGAATATGGTTTACATAAGTAGGGGAGAAATGAGAGTTTCACGCCAGGAGGAGGGAGGAGGGAGGAGGCATGAGGAATGAGGAAGGAGGGAGGAGGGAGGAGGGAGGAGGCATGAGGAATGAGGAATGAGGGAGGAGGGAGGAATGAGGAGGTGGTGGAATGAGGAGGGGGAGGAGGAGGTGTTCTTTCGAGAGCGTCTTGTAAGAGTAGGGGTAAAAGGGGGGTAAAAATTTTTTTTGGTGAGATAAGGATTTTTTTGAGTAAAAGTGGGAATTTTCGAGAGATTGAATTTTTTTTAACATGTTATAGTACGAGGGGGTATTTTTCGATCGGTTAACTAATTAGTAATTAAAAATAGCAATTAAGAATTTAATGAGGAAATATTTAATGAAGCGACTTAGAATTTTTCGAGAGTTATTATTAATATTTAATGAAGCGACTTAGAATTATTCGAACAATTTTATTAGTGTAGTATAGTACGAGGTTTGAATGAATTATTAAAAATGGAAATTAATTTAAAATATCAATTAATTAAAAAGTAATTAAAAATAATTAATAAGAAAAATTAATTTAGAAATTTTAATGAGTGGACTAAGAATTTTTGAGTTTGAAATTTATTTTTAGTCAACTATAGTATGCAGTCGCGAATTTTTAGAATTAAAAATATTCATTCATTAAAAATAGTAATTAATTAAAAATGCTAATTAAAAAATATGAATAAGAAAATAACTTAATGAAGAAACTTCAGAAAATTTTTGAGAGTTTCATTTAATTTTGTTAATGAATTCAGTGGTATGAGATATTTTTATTTGAAATGGAAATTAAAAAAAAAAAAAAGTGGAAATTTTTAAATTTTTGTAGGAATGTGAATGTTTTTTGATTAAAATTTGCGGAAGGATTTTATTCTTTTAAGTGACATGTTTTTTAAAGATATTTGGGTCTTTCTAAGGGAACCTAACACGTATTTATGCATGGAAATCCACGGTTCGAAGAAAACCACGAAAACTCCGAACGATTAGGCCGACGGGCGCGATTCTGTTCGAACCCAGCACCTCCTCTCTACCAGCTTCGAGAGCAGAACCTCTTGGCTACTAGTTGGGCAATAATTTAATGAAGAAACTTTAGAAATTTTTCGAGGGTTTTATTTGATTTTGTCAACGAATTGAGTGTTATGAGATATTTTTATTTAAAATAGAAATTTTTTGAAAAAACAGTGGAAATTTTTAAATATTTATAGGAATGCGAATGTTTTTAGAATAAAATTTGGGGAAGGATTTTATTCTTTTAAGTGACATGTTTTTAAAGATATTTTTTTGAATTGCAGTCATGTTTTCACAAATATTTCTCGGTTTTATATAATTGAATTGAAAGTTTTGTATTAGTCGATTAGTAATTTTAGACTATCATTAGTTAGATAAATGAAGTTATACTTTTGTAATGTGCTTTATGACTAAACTTTACTTATTGAATGGTAAAAAATATATGTAACTAGGAAATTTGGTGAATATTTGAAGAAAAAATTAAATTTTCAGTGATCTTTTAATCTAGTCAATGTATGAATCAAAAATAAAATAAAATTTAAATTATACTTAACAAATATTTCAAAACACACCACAAGTATTCAGAGACTTAATACTATTCCATAATTTTTTAAAAGAGGAATATATATTAGCTGATTTCGTTTCATATAACATCAAATTTTACTGTATGCACGTATTCCCCAAATGGAAAAACCCTTTGGTAGATAAGCACCTCAACAGTTCGTATGATAAGTACATGACTCACTTTTCTGGAGGGTTTATTTCTAACGCAATGATGAATAGGGATTAGATAATTGTTAGTAGTTAAATATTAATTAAAAGGGAATTAGAAATTTGATTAAGGATTTTATTCTTTTAAATGAGATGTTTTCTAAAGGTAATTTTTAGAAATTGTAGTTTTTTTTTTTACCTATTTTTCAGTTACGTTTTTGAATTGAAAGGAGGACATTTATCGGTTATACGTATTGCTTTAGTGAATGTTATTAATGAATTCACATATATATGGTCATTTTGGAGACTTTTAGAAATATTTTGCTAAGAATTTAGAACGTATGAAAATATACAGAATATCATTAAAAATATAGGATCTTCACACATGTTAATTAAGTATAATTTAATGTAAAAATAATTGTAATTCCAATTTAATTTTTAACCTAGTAAATATGTGAAGCCACGCAAACTTCAAATTTTTTCTTAATATAAATAAATATTATTTTTAGATCATTTCTTATAAATATTAATACACGAAAGAAATGATTGCGCTTTTAGAGCCTGTAACTTTAATCATCAAAATTTAAATAAATATTTATCACTTTCAAATGAAAATAATAAGCCTTTCGTTTAATATTTTTCATTTTAATTAATGCATAATTAAATTTTTCGAATGATTTTCATAATTAAAACAAATAGAAGAGGAATTCTTTTCAATTTTTTTAAGAAACAGGCAAGTTATTATTAGGCAATACACTGCAAACGTTTAATATGATGAGTCATCACTTAGACTTTAATATTAGTTTCACACATAAGTGTCATTATGTTCTTATATGTAATCAAGCGGGGGGTTTTAATAAATATATTATTAATATCGAGGGATATGAATAGTAATGCTAATATCACTCTTTGAAATATATATACCTTCTTATGTGTGTCTTAAAAACCTGACATAGTCATTCTGCACAGTGTTTGTGAGATATAGATTTAGTTCCCATTTATGTTACGTAATAGAGATCATGTGATTTTCCCCCACCCATCGCAGTTCATTCTTTATCATTATTCTGACATAGTATTGTAAGTATCATTTTTTTAGGAAATGTATAGTGTTATAGAAATGAATGACCAGAATTTGAAAAATTTCGTCAAAATAATTTTTATATATTAACTAACTTTTCAAGATATATTTATCTCACATATTTAAACTGCTTTTTAAATTCGTGATTAAGTTCCACAAATGCATATGCTTCAACAACACATATTTTCTAAATGTATAAGAGAAATAAGTATTCACATAAAAATCACACTTACCTTTTACGAACACATCTGTTTTATACACTTTCTCGAAAAATGGAGAGGACAAGTTCTTATCTGATTCAAATGACTAACAAGTTATGAGTCATTCAGGGGTTTTTCCCAGGTAGATAACTTCACTGATTAGGAGTTCATTAAATTTTCGAGTATATATTTTTCTAGTTAGAATTGCAATTAACACATATCCTTTAATTGATTTTTATAATAATTAAAACAATAATAATTCAATTAATCTTTTAAAAATAAATTATTTTTAGTTTTTTTCATTCTTAACAAGATATATAAAAATTAACAAAGTCATTTTAAATACAAGTGAACTATTTTCCCTATTGTTATAGTCGACTTGCGCGAAATAAAATAGAACCTTATACTACTCTTACCTGGAGACGACTGACTGATAACATCCCCCGCTTATCTACTTAAGCAAGATCACGTGATATCTTCGAGCATGCGCTGTACTATCTAGTGACGTATTCGATCGTTGATAAGATTTCCTGATAAGAACTTGTATTCATTTCTTCCCAAGCAAGTGTACGAGTTGGTCGTGTCTAGGTAAGTAGCATTTAAAGTTATTTTTATAATGTGTTTTAATATGTAGTGTGGGTAAAAAGGAATACACAGTTTATTACAATTTCAATTCATTTTTATTAATATAAACTCGACCAAGTAGGATTTAGTAATACATTGTTAGTAGATCTCTTCTTGGGTTTTACAAAGTTTTTTCTGGGTGATACAACTTTTGTTATTTTCTTCATTGATGCAGGAGATAAATATTTATTTTTAATGATACTTGAAGGTACTCCAATTTCATGAAGCGCATGAAGAAATTCTGTCGGTGTTTTCACAGGTTTTTTATTCACATTAAAAATGAGATGAAAGAGTTCCGCTAAATTCGAATCTTGTAAGGTGTTTCCATTATAAGTGATTCTTCCAGTTTGATCCCAGGCCATGTTGCTTGATTTCGATTTCAGAAACCTGAGTAAAAATCCAGCTTGTCTTCTCATATGTGATGGCGTTGAGGCTATCACCAACGTGTCGTAATCATCATCATCTTCTTGAGACATTTCAGAGGATTTTTGTGACAGTGCAGGTTCGGTCTTGGTAGATTCCGTTTGCATAGGTTCCGTTTTAACAGGTTCCGTTTTGTCAGGTTCCGTTTTGTCAGGTTCCGTCTTGAGAGGTTTGGACTTTCTTTTCTCGCCGTCATCGTCAAAAGGCCTTGATCTCCAAGGGACATTAAATTCTTGCAAATTCATTTTCCTTTGTAACAGTTCATAGTACTGTTGAACTTTCTCATGATCGGGAAGTAAACTATTGAGTATATTGGACATTGCCACATCAAACTCAGTCATTTGCTTTTTCGTGGGCACATGTCTAGTCAATTCTTCTTCCGGTATTAGAGCATATTTAGTAGCGAGCTCCATTGATAAGACCCGTTAACACACTCAGGGCCGCAGGAATTAAAATATTTAAAAATCCTCCGTGTTGCACAATCAGTTTCTTTTTTGAAAAGAGAGTTCCTTTTTTCGTACCAATTTTTCGAAGAGGGTTTTTATACTTCTTCAAAGACTTCTTTTGATTGGGTGAGAGAGGTACGTTTCCTTTCAATACGTTCTTCTTCCGGTATTAGAGCATATTTAGTAGCGAGCTCCATTGATAAGACCCGTTAACACACTCAGGGCCGCAGGAATTAAAATATTTAAAAATCCTCCGTGTTGCACAATCAGTTTCTTTTTTGAAAAGAGAGTTCCTTTTTTCGTACCAATTTTTCGAAGAGGGTTTTTATACTTCTTCAAAGACTTCTTTTGATTGGGTGAGAGAGGTACGTTTCCTTTCAATACGTTGTGAGTACACTCACAAATGGCTTTCACCGAGCGAGAAGGTAATTTTTTCAAAAGTTGCTTGCGTAAGGTTTTAGGACATGTCTTAATGAGCTCTAAATCACGCAGTTGTTTCTCGGTCAACGTCATGATCACAACTGAATTAAGAAGAAAATGTCTTTCTTTTTAAACCTTTTTTCAAAGTGTACACGTATTGTCTTTGTCCCGGTAACACCAGTGTTCTTAGCCGCAGTTCTTCTGGGGTTTCATTTCTTAAATCGACTAATAAATAAGAGAACGGTTTTTGAGTGGCATCAGTAAACACTTCTTGGAAAAATTTAGTGTTCGTTGGGTATAATTGTCGAGCCAAATGACTGATTTGACTCATGTCACGTCGATTTTTAAACAGGATCAAATATTGACTGTTTAGGGAAACGTTTCTCATTTCTTTCCCTTTATGAAAGAGATTTTGTGTAATAAATATCACGCTCACGTTTAAATGGTGACTTGCCTTTGTAAAGAGAAAAGTCATACGCTCGTCTGATCCACATTCCACCATGAGATCGTCTAAGAACATTAAAGAATTTGTTCCTAAATACTCGGTGTAATTCGAAGGAAGGCCTTCCACAAAGGTAACATCCGGTATTTCGTTATACAGTTTTTGGTAGATACCGTAAAACCAAATCACTTTATCAGGAGGAGGGTCAAACATGACGTTTCTTTCCCTTAACAAATCACGTAGAAACCAGCTTTTACCCACTCTTGTGGGACCTGCAAGGAGCATCGTACAAGGGTGTTGAAAGCGTGGAAACTTCATCGTTAATAAACATACACTAGTAAAACACACACTTTAAATAATCACAGACACATGATTCACAGTTAAATTCATATTTATTGATAAAAATGTGCACGAATGCCAAATCGTTTGGCTACAAAATTATAGACTCGTCGATCGTTCGACAATTCTGCAGTGACAAAATGTGATAAAAAATCCTTTAGGGTTTTACCTTGACATCGAGAATATAGATAAAATACACAATACTGCCCGCAGACGGCAGTCACGTGAGTTTGTAATACGAGTGGATTAAACATAACTCGTGAAAAACGGGATACATAGTTCGATAGGGGTCCTTTAAAAAAGGAAGGCTCGTTTCCATAGGAGTCGAAGAATTCCACTTCATCAGGCGAAGATAGGTAGAAAGCCACCCAGTGACTTCCAGGCTCTGTAGACTTGTCCACGTTACAGATAAAACAGACAGGATACCGCTCGGTTCTTCTTGGTAGCTGATCACTTGGAAAAACACCCAAAAAATAGTTTCGGGTCACTGCTTCATGAGATAAAATGGTCTCGATTTGTAATGAATCCATTTAGTTTGGAAAGTCGCAAATCACGTGACGTGATTTACTTATTTCAATAATGTTTTCAAATTCCGCATAAATCAATACAGTCGTTGCTTTTTCTAACGCTTCAGCGAATTTGATTTCAATTCGTAAATTTCCTTGATGCTGTAAATTTAGATGAGGTCCGTCACACAGGTCAGGGCTTAAGTCGAAATTATATAAGGTGTGTCCATCAGCAAATTCTTCACGTGTTAAATAAATGCCAGCATCATGATTAAAACCAGAGAACAGTCGATGATAGGCTCTTATATAGTTGTTTTCGTCGAAATCCAATTCCAAAGGTTTGCTGGGTACAGGTTGACCATCCACATAGACACTTAAAAAGTTGACTTTGTGATGATAAAAGTAAAAGGGATTCAAATCGTATTGTCCAGCATAAGCACTGTTGTCTAAAAGTCCAACAATGATACGTTTTGGCATCGCCCCTAAAAACACATTATCTTGCATGAAAGATTTACTTCCAGTGGAGATTGAATAAGTCTTGCATAACACTCGATCAATAGGATATTTTGCAGAGTTTTTTTCCAGGGCTTTGGCATGTCCCAATAACACGCCGGGACTCACTTTCACTTTGCGAACAAACACAGAAGCATGTTCTAAAATCACTTTATAGTCGTGAAAAGTTTTAGGCGGTTCTTTCTTAGCCATCAAACAAAAGTCTGATTTGCTGCGAGTCATTTTAATTTTCAGATCGACCATATTCAAGAGTAGTCGATTTTGTTGGAAAATATCACAATGAAGGGGACCAATCATATCCAATGTTTTGCTAGTTTTAGTCAGTTCATAGCGTTTCTTCAATCCAGGGTTTCCATTGGTGGTGGGGTCTGTTTCGGTCAAATTCGTGTCTTTGTAAAAACATTCACATCTTAATAAAGATTTCTTAGCGTCTTCTCCATAGTTCAGCAGGGTTTCAATATAAGCACGATAAGGATATGTGTTACTCGAAGAAGAGATGGCTCTTTCATTTAAACTGATATCCACTTGCGAAAACAAAGCTTGTAAAAACAAATTGACAGGAGCCACAGGTTCGCTTGCAGGTAAATCCGTTCCGTCTGACTTGGTGATTTTCACTTTGACGTAGAGGTAGGAAGCCGACAAATCAATATAATCTTCGCCGTTCCCAGAAATGTTAAATTCCACAGGTCCTCCATCTCGAATATTGGCAAGGGGATGATATTCGATGAAATATCCTTTTTCAATAGCCGTCTGGGTAGGTGGAATTAAAAACAGATCCAATTCGGATTTAGCACAAGCGGCAGAATCTTTATGAATGAGTCCAAACATCTTTAAGAGAAAATATCATGTACTTTCACTCTCTTGGCTTTGCGAGGAATGATGACATTGTGAGAACGTTTCCTCTTTTTATACTGATGACCCGATCCAATCATGGTCTTCATTTTAGTAGCTGCTTTATCCGTCAAGTTTTGACCGGCTTCTTTTAACCGCCGCTTGGCAGCTATTTTAATATCTTCTCCTCGTGATATATCACTGAGGACGTTCACACCGGAATGAAACAATTGTTTTCCCACGGCTTTCGCTCCAGACTTGAAAAGGGGGACCGCTGCACGAAACAGCGATCGAAACAGTCCACCGAATCCATATCCTCTTTGTAAAGTAGTTCCTTGATAATAGTTTAAGCCGCTACCCGACTGATGAGTATAATAATCTTCAAAAGATTTCGCACAACACTGATAGGGAACAAACATCACGAGAGGTATTTTTGACGAAAATGAAGTTTCACGTACGAGCGACCCCGTTCAAATGGTGTTAATTCACCCAGGTGGTTCCTTATAACGATTTCTAATGAGTCGAATGATTTTCGACTGATGGGTAAGTAATGGGGTCGATCAAATTTCACACAAATCACTTCTCCGTCTTTTCCGGTGACATTCACAATTCGTAACAGGGGTGCCAACACATCACCGATAATTTGAGGCTCTACTATGTCCGAATAAATCATTAATACTCTATAATGAGCACACGGATCTGCCACATACGAACTATCGACAGTTTGTTCAATGTTATTATCTAAGGAAGCAATCTCACACGGTTCGAACCCCAACATTTCAGATAATCCAGCTTCTAAAATCACTTTAGCATTATCTCGCACGTTGATGGTGACTCTTTTCGTGATGGGATTGTAGGAAAACAAAATTTTTTGTTCCATGTCTTTGATAGCAATAGCTTTCAAAATATCAGGTACCGTCTCATAAAATCCAGGAGGGATTCGTCTACCAATGATCCTTCCATCGTTAAAGTCGAATCCAATTAAGTTTGTGTGTTGATTCACATTATACCAGGTATGTGGGTAAATAAATTCCACGAGACCCACTTCCCATTCCCCTTTCAATTCAATAGGGGCGGGCAATCGTGTAATGAAATGAGAAATTTTATTCTCAGGAAAGAAATTCCTGGAACTGTCCGAAGGTAACGTCAGGTAGAAGGACATGTTAGCAAATGATCTTGTATCATTCTTGCACTGACTTATAAGGAAGATAAATCTGAGGAGGGAATCCATTGATTGAATTTGCTGGGATATCCCTTATACTTCACAAAATATTCCACTTGACTTTTTCTCGTGCGCTTCTTTAAAATTTTTTCAATCGTATAAGTTTCTTTCATTTGCACTTTTTGAAGTTCTTGTGGGTAAAAAGTTCCTTGAATAGGTTCGTCTAACAAGTCCTTTATTCGATACACGGGAGGGTCTCTGGGTACACACTCCGTCACCACAAACAATTCCTCCGTCCAATTGGTTTCATATCCTTTTTCAAAGGTCATTTTCTGTTTCGACACACGCACCACATCTCCCGCTTGAAACACACAGGGTTTTCTTTTCACATGTTCCATCTCTCCATAAAGAGTAAACCACACATCGCTTTCATTTTCCGCCGTCACTTCTACTGGGGGTCTCTTGATACTCGAATGATAGGTATGGTTATAACTTTGTAATAACTGGTCCAATACATCTGTATAACGATAGGTATGGTTATGTGTGAAATATTTCCACATTTTCGTTTTGAGAGTACGGTTAAATCGTTCGACCACCGACGCCTTGGTATTATTATTCGTCGTGAAAAATCGAACACCTTCTTGTTTTAAAAATCTTTGAAACAGTCGGTTCTTAAATTCTTTTCCGGCATCAGATTGAAGGGATTTGGGCTTTCTGGTTGAAAAAATAGAACGAAAGGCTTGTACAATTTCTTCTCCTCGTTTCGTTTTTAAGGGAATCGCCCACGCATATTTAGACAGAATGTCTATACACGTCAGGAGGTATCGAAATCCTTGATTGTGTTTTTGTAAACTGATAAGATCCACCAGGTCGGCCTGCCATTGTTGATCGATCGAATAAACGACCACTCGGTTTGTTGGGAAATTTCTCCGAGCCGGTTTGTGAAGCGTGTAGGAATCGACTCCGCTCAACCATTTCTGTATCGTCTTTTTCGCTACTTTGCCTTTGGCAGCACGATATAAAGCATTTACACCACCAAAACTTGCTGCGTGACTTGCAACCGGATAAATCGCCCTCATTACAACATAAAATTTGATTATTTGTCACATTAACTCGAAAACGCATCATCTTCATTCTAGTCTTTCTCGCATGACATCATCTCATAGACTGAACCCCTACCCGACCTACCTCTTGTTTAAATACTCTTTCGTAAACATTCAATCACGTGATAACACAAAACAAACATGGTGTGATTTTATTTACCAAACCTCAGTAAAACTTTCAAAAGAATAATATTCAAACATTTTATCAATTATTTTTATTCCGGTCATTCACTTCTCTAACAAAATACATTCAGTTTCGTATCTACTAAATCCTACTTGATCGAGTTTATATTAATAAAAATGAATTGAAATTGTAATAAACTGTGTATTCCTTTTTACCCACACTACATATTAAAACACATTATAAAAATAACTTTAAATGCTACTTACCTAGACACGACCAACTCGTACACTTGCTTGGGAAGAAATGAATACAAGTTCTTATCAGGAAATCTTATCAACGATCGAATACGTCACTAGATAGTACAGCGCATGCTCGAAGATATCACGTGATCTTGCTTAAGTAGATAAGCGGGGGATGTTATCAGTCAGTCGTCTCCAGGTAAGAGTAGTATAAGGTTCTATTTTATTTCGCGCAAGTCGACTATAACAATAGGGAAAATAGTTCACTTGTATTTAAAATGACTTTGTTAATTTTTATATATCTTGTTAAGAATGAAAAAAACTAAAAATAATTTATTTTTAAAAGATTAATTGAATTATTATTGTTTTAATTATTATAAAAATCAATTAAAGGATATGTGTTAATTGCAATTCTAACTAGAAAAATATATACTCGAAAATTTAATGAACTCCTAATCAGTGAAGTTATCTACCTGGGAAAAACCCCTGAATGACTCATAACTTGTTAGTCATTTGAATCAGATAAGAACTTGTCCTCTCCATTTTTCGAGAAAGTGTATCAAACAGATGTGTTCGTAAAAGGTAAGTGTGATTTTTATGTGAATACTTATTTCTCTTATACATTTAGAAAATATGTGTTGTTGAAGCATATGCATTTGTGGAACTTAATCACGAATTTAAAAAGCAGTTTAAATATGTGAGATAAATATATCTTGAAAAGTTAGTTAATATATAAAAATTATTTTGACGAAATTTTTCAAATTCTGGTCATTCACTTCTATAACACTATACATTTCCTAAAAAAATGATACTTACAATACTATGTCAGAATAATGATAAAGAATGAACTGCGATGGGTGGGGGAAAATCACATGATCTCTATTACGTAACATAAATGGGAACTAAATCTATATCTCACAAACACTGTGCAGAATGACTATGTCAGGTTTTTAAGACACACATAAGAAGGTATATATATTTCAAAGAGTGATATTAGCATTACTATTCATATCCCTCGATATTAATAATATATTTATTAAAACCCCCCGCTTGATTACATATAAGAACATAATGACACTTATGTGTGAAACTAATATTAAAGTCTAAGTGATGACTCATCATATTAAACGTTTGCAGTGTATTGCCTAATAATAACTTGCCTGTTTCTTAAAAAAATTGAAAAGAATTCCTCTTCTATTTGTTTTAATTATGAAAATCATTCGAAAAATTTAATTATGCATTAATTAAAATGAAAAATATTAAACGAAAGGCTTATTATTTTCATTTGAAAGTGATAAATATTTATTTAAATTTTGATGATTAAAGTTACAGGCTCTAAAAGCGCAATCATTTCTTTCGTGTATTAATATTTATAAGAAATGATCTAAAAATAATATTTATTTATATTAAGAAAAAATTTGAAGTTTGCGTGGCTTCACATATTTACTAGGTTAAAAATTAAATTGGAATTACAATTATTTTTACATTAAATTATACTTAATTAACATGTGTGAAGATCCTATATTTTTAATGATATTCTGTATATTTTCATACGTTCTAAATTCTTAGCAAAATATTTCTAAAAGGCTCCAAAATGACCATATATATGTGAATTCATTAATAACATTCACTAAAGCAATACGTATAACCGATAAATGTCCTCCTTTCAATTCAAAAACGTAACTGAAAAATAGGTAAAAAAAAAAACTACAATTTCTAAAAATTACCTTTAGAAAACATCTCATTTAAAAGAATAAAATCCTTAATCAAATTTCTAATTCCCTTTTAATTAATATTTAACTACTAACAATTATCTAATCCCTATTCATCATTGCGTTAGAAATAAACCCTCCAGAAAAGTGAGTCATGTACTTATCATACGAACTGTTGAGGTGCTTATCTACCAAAGGGTTTTTCCATTTGGGGAATACGTGCATACAGTAAAATTTGATGTTATATGAAACGAAATCAGCTAATATATATTCCTCTTTTAAAAAATTATGGAATAGTATTAAGTCTCTGAATACTTGTGGTGTGTTTTGAAATATTTGTTAAGTATAATTTAAATTTTATTTTATTTTTGATTCATACATTGACTAGATTAAAAGATCACTGAAAATTTAATTTTTTCTTCAAATATTCACCAAATTTCCTAGTTACATATATTTTTTACCATTCAATAAGTAAAGTTTAGTCATAAAGCACATTACAAAAGTATAACTTCATTTATCTAACTAATGATAGTCTAAAATTACTAATCGACTAATACAAAACTTTCAATTCAATTATATAAAACCGAGAAATATTTGTGAAAACATGACTGCAATTCAAAAAAATATCTTTAAAAACATGTCACTTAAAAGAATAAAATCCTTCCCCAAATTTTATTCTAAAAACATTCGCATTCCTATAAATATTTAAAAATTTCCACTGTTTTTTCAAAAAATTTCTATTTTAAATAAAAATATCTCATAACACTCAATTCGTTGACAAAATCAAATAAAACCCTCGAAAAATTTCTAAAGTTTCTTCATTAAATTATTGCCCAACTAGTAGCCAAGAGGTTCTGCTCTCGAAGCTGGTAGAGAGGAGGTGCTGGGTTCGAACAGAATCGCGCCCGTCGGCCTAATCGTTCGGAGTTTTCGTGGTTTTCTTCGAACCGTGGATTTCCATGCATAAATACGTGTTAGGTTCCCTTAGAAAGACCCAAATATCTTTAAAAAACATGTCACTTAAAAGAATAAAATCCTTCCGCAAATTTTAATCAAAAAACATTCACATTCCTACAAAAATTTAAAAATTTCCACTTTTTTTTTTTTTAATTTCCATTTCAAATAAAAATATCTCATACCACTGAATTCATTAACAAAATTAAATGAAACTCTCAAAAATTTTCTGAAGTTTCTTCATTAAGTTATTTTCTTATTCATATTTTTTAATTAGCATTTTTAATTAATTACTATTTTTAATGAATGAATATTTTTAATTCTAAAAATTCGCGACTGCATACTATAGTTGACTAAAAATAAATTTCAAACTCAAAAATTCTTAGTCCACTCATTAAAATTTCTAAATTAATTTTTCTTATTAATTATTTTTAATTACTTTTTAATTAATTGATATTTTAAATTAATTTCCATTTTTAATAATTCATTCAAACCTCGTACTATACTACACTAATAAAATTGTTCGAATAATTCTAAGTCGCTTCATTAAATATTAATAATAACTCTCGAAAAATTCTAAGTCGCTTCATTAAATATTTCCTCATTAAATTCTTAATTGCTATTTTTAATTACTAATTAGTTAACCGATCGAAAAATACCCCCTCGTACTATAACATGTTAAAAAAAATTCAATCTCTCGAAAATTCCCACTTTTACTCAAAAAAATCCTTATCTCACCAAAAAAAATTTTTACCCCCCTTTTACCTCTACTCTTACAAGACGCTCTCGAAAGAACACCTCCTCCTCCCCCTCCTCATTCCACCACCTCCTCATTCCTCCCTCCTCCCTCATTCCTCATTCCTCATGCCTCCTCCCTCCTCCCTCCTCCCTCATTCCTCATTCCTCATGCCTCCTCCCTCCTCCCTCCTCCTGGCGTGAAACTCTCATTTCTCCCCTATGGGAATACGTGCATACAGTAAAATTTGATGTTATATGAAACGAAATCAGCTAATATATATTCCTCTTTTAAAAAATTATGGAATAGTATTAAGTCTCTGAATACTTGTGGTGTGTTTTGAAATATTTGTTAAGTATAATTTAAATTTTATTTTATTTTTGATTCATACATTGACTAGATTAAAAGATCACTGAAAATTTAATTTTTTCTTCAAATATTCACCAAATTTCCTAGTTACATATATTTTTTACCATTCAATAAGTAAAGTTTAGTCATAAAGCACATTACAAAAGTATAACTTCATTTATCTAACTAATGATAGTCTAAAATTACTAATCGACTAATACAAAACTTTCAATTCAATTATATAAAACCGAGAAATATTTGTGAAAACATGACTGCAATTCAAAAAAATATCTTTAAAAACATGTCACTTAAAAGAATAAAATCCTTCCCCAAATTTTATTCTAAAAACATTCGCATTCCTATAAATATTTAAAAATTTCCACTGTTTTTTCAAAAAATTTCTATTTTAAATAAAAATATCTCATAACACTCAATTCGTTGACAAAATCAAATAAAACCCTCGAAAAATTTCTAAAGTTTCTTCATTAAATTATTGCCCAACTAGTAGCCAAGAGGTTCTGCTCTCGAAGCTGGTAGAGAGGAGGTGCTGGGTTCGAACAGAATCGCGCCCGTCGGCCTAATCGTTCGGAGTTTTCGTGGTTTTCTTCGAACCGTGGATTTCCATGCATAAATACGTGTTAGGTTCCCTTAGAAAGACCCAAATATCTTTAAAAAACATATCACTTAAAAGAATAAAATCCTTCCGCAAATTTTAATCAAAAAACATTCACATTCCTACAAAAATTTAAAAATTTCCACTTTTTTTTTTTTTTAATTTCCATTTCAAATAAAAATATCTCATACCACTGAATTCATTAACAAAATTAAATGAAACTCTCAAAAATTTTCTGAAGTTTCTTCATTAAGTTATTTTCTTATTCATATTTTTTAATTAGCATTTTTAATTAATTACTATTTTTAATGAATGAATATTTTTAATTCTAAAAATTCGCGACTGCATACTATAGTTGACTAAAAATAAATTTCAAACTCAAAAATTCTTAGTCCACTCATTAAAATTTCTAAATTAATTTTTCTTATTAATTATTTTTAATTACTTTTTAATTAATTGATATTTTAAATTAATTTCCATTTTTAATAATTCATTCAAACCTCGTACTATACTACACTAATAAAATTGTTCGAATAATTCTAAGTCGCTTCATTAAATATTAATAATAACTCTCGAAAAATTCTAAGTCGCTTCATTAAATATTTCCTCATTAAATTCTTAATTGCTATTTTTAATTACTAATTAGTTAACCGATCGAAAAATACCCCCTCGTACTATAACATGTTAAAAAAAATTCAATCTCTCGAAAATTCCCACTTTTACTCAAAAAAATCCTTATCTCACCAAAAAAAATTTTTACCCCCCTTTTACCTCTACTCTTACAAGACGCTCTCGAAAGAACACCTCCTCCTCCCCCTCCTCATTCCACCACCTCCTCATTCCTCCCTCCTCCCTCATTCCTCATTCCTCATGCCTCCTCCCTCCTCCCTCCTCCCTCATTCCTCATTCCTCATGCCTCCTCCCTCCTCCCTCCTCCTGGCGTGAAACTCTCATTTCTCCCTTTAAAAAACATATCACTTAAAAGAATAAAATCCTTCCGCAAATTTTAATCAAAAAACATTCACATTCCTACAAAAATTTAAAAATTTCCACTTTTTTTTTTTTTTAATTTCCATTTCAAATAAAAATATCTCATACCACTGAATTCATTAACAAAATTAAATGAAACTCTCAAAAATTTTCTGAAGTTTCTTCATTAAGTTATTTTCTTATTCATATTTTTTAATTAGCATTTTTAATTAATTACTATTTTTAATGAATGAATATTTTTAATTCTAAAAATTCGCGACTGCATACTATAGTTGACTAAAAATAAATTTCAAACTCAAAAATTCTTAGTCCACTCATTAAAATTTCTAAATTAATTTTTCTTATTAATTATTTTTAATTACTTTTTAATTAATTGATATTTTAAATTAATTTCCATTTTTAATAATTCATTCAAACCTCGTACTATACTACACTAATAAAATTGTTCGAATAATTCTAAGTCGCTTCATTAAATATTAATAATAACTCTCGAAAAATTCTAAGTCGCTTCATTAAATATTTCCTCATTAAATTCTTAATTGCTATTTTTAATTACTAATTAGTTAACCGATCGAAAAATACCCCCTCGTACTATAACATGTTAAAAAAAATTCAATCTCTCGAAAATTCCCACTTTTACTCAAAAAAATCCTTATCTCACCAAAAAAAATTTTTACCCCCCTTTTACCTCTACTCTTACAAGACGCTCTCGAAAGAACACCTCCTCCTCCCCCTCCTCATTCCACCACCTCCTCATTCCTCCCTCCTCCCTCATTCCTCATTCCTCATGCCTCCTCCCTCCTCCCTCCTCCCTCATTCCTCATTCCTCATGCCTCCTCCCTCCTCCCTCCTCCTGGCGTGAAACTCTCATTTCTCCCCTACTTACATATATATGCTGAAGAAGTTCCTTATTCAAATCATGTATTTTTCTTTTAATTTCAGCAATTGACACTCGTTTAAATCAATGTGAGAATAATTCTTTAAATTTTTAATTCGCATGATAGAATTATTAAAATGTAACACTAATATCATGTTATTAGAAACAAATGAGGAACTTTTATATCTCAAATTAAATGAAAAAAATTTCTTGCAAAATTCGAACCAGCTGTTAACATCCATAATAATTCCATTTTTCGTTGGAATTTCTTTACTAGTAAGCACGCTGCGCTTAAACTCTCGAATATGAATATGAAATTGTCTATTATGCAATTTTAAAATTAAAAAGATACAGTCACTCAGTTCTTCTCGAAATACAATAGGATGATTGGATTCGCTAGTTTTAGACTGTGGAATGACATTCGTAGGTGGGGTGGTGCTTTGTAATTCATCACTTGCTTTAAAAGGGTTGCTTGCTTGGGAGTCAGAAACCTCTCGACTAACAGTAGGTTCTTGAAAGGATTCGTCTTGGGAAATTAAGTTACTTGCTGGGGTCGGGGTTAAAGCAGATTCAAAATCCATGTCTTTGAAAAATATATTCAAATAGTCCTTGACAGAAATGGATTCTTGGCATGAATTCTCGAAAGATGTGGTATCATCACCAAAGGTAGGGATAAAAAAATTCATATCGATTTCAGATTTACTATTCGGTGAGTAATCAATAGTGGACAAATCACGTGATATTGTCTCACAATCAGTGCTTAATAAATTAGGAACTTTCAATCTTGGTATATTAAATTCATTCGCGGAAGTGGGTTCATTAGCTTCTTCTAAACGTTGATACTTTGAAGAAGAAGCCACTTTGTCGGAAGATCTTTTTAACATATTTACTACAAAACCCATATTTAAAAAAATAAAGATAACATTAGATGAAATTAGAAAAAAATCAGTTGGAAACTGAATGTTTAGAAACAGCACATCCCCTAATATATGTTAAAAATCAGCGTCGGTTACAGATAAACACTCTAAAAAATTTGTAATGTCATTAATTTTAGTTTAAGTCTGAATATATATATATATATATATATATATAAACAGTTTATGTAAGTAGTGAATGATATATTATGTCAATGGTTTTATCCTTTTTTGAAGAACAGCAATACAAGGTATGGCAACAATTTTTATATATGCAGTGTATAATATTTAATGTTAATGGTTTTAGCTTTATTCTTTTTTGAAGAATTGTATGACAACACAAGGTAACAATTTTTATGTAAGTGGTGTATGATATTTAATGATAATGATTTTAGTTTTATTTTTTATTTTTTTGAAGAATTCAATGGCAACACAAGGTAACAGTTTAAAAAAAATTGTGAATGATATATTACGTTAATGGTTCTATGCTTTTTTGAAGAATTGTACGGTAATAAACGATAATATTATTATTATTAATAAACAATAACAGTTGTTTATACAAACTACAAGTGATATATTTAACTTTAAACATAGTTATAATAAATAAAAAATATTGAAAAATAACTAAGTTAATGTGTAATTTCAGACTTTCAATATGAAATTAATAAAAAAATGGTTAACTCATTATTCATTTTATAAGATATTGAAAAAAAAAATTCTTTAAGTAAAGCCGTTACTACGTTATGAGTTATTAAAAATCACAAGTTGTTCTAACAAAAATAAAAAGACAAAAGCTTTTCTTTTTACAGATTATTTATTCGTCATTTTCAATAGTTACAATACTGAAAACATGAGTACTCATATTTCAAAAAGGTATAAACATTTCAAATCATGTTATATTTTAAAGGTAGATAGTTTTAAATTCAATATTTTGTCTAATATCCAATTAAAACCTCGTCTGGCGGACTTCTCATAGGACTTAATAATTTTTGCAAAAGCATCCTCAACATGTTCAGATAAGTTTTGATTCGTTAATTCAAGTATAGCTTTTGAAAGGAAATAGGGAGTGGCAGTCTCTAAGACACCCTCCTGTGTTACGCGATATACAACAACTTGTAAACTGGCATACCATTTCATTGATCTTTTAACTTGAATTCTCATAGTTTAATTCGTTTAAAACATCTAATTGATTACTATGAAAAAATGTGTTAAAGTCTGTGTTATTCTCCTCGTTAGAGTTGATTAAAGTTTTAGTAAATATGTTTAACGCATTTTGCCTTTTAAAATGCTTAACCTTCTCAAAAAACATATCTTTTAAAGAGGTTGAATTATCAATTTTGGATCTAACTCTGTGTGAAGTTTTGAAATGATAGAAAAAAATCGGATTTGCGATTGAATTTTTCAGTACGCTGTATACATTTATCCTTTTTGGAGGTCTTGTGGATCTTCATGTGTTTTAATAAGTCATACTTTCTTGAGAACGCTTCACCGCACGAATCAAATTTATGTTGGGAAGGAATCTTTAAATGGGATAGTTTATGACGATTCAAAATAGCCATTCTAGAGATTGATTTTTGGCAGATGCCACAAAAAATGGTCTTTCTTCTGAATGAATCATCAAATGTTGTTTTAAATTGCCTTTTCGTGAAAAAGATTTGCTGCAAACAGTACAGAAAAAAGGCGGCTTCTGTTTCTTCAGTTCTGATGAGGACGATTCCGCTTCATCATCTGAAACGGGTTCTACTTTTGGTTGTACTGTTAATCCCAGGTCTTGATCATTTAATATTGATGAAAAAGATTGATTATTCAAACTTGATACATCATCGTTTAACATAGCAGAATGTCCATCTTGAAAACTATCCATATTATCCTAAGTGAAAAAAGTGTCTTCACACACTCATATAATAGCAAACACTAATGAAAAAGTCTCGTTCCATTCAATTTTATATAATCACAGGGGGCGCATGTTAAAAAATTATTACGATGGTGCAAATCATGTAATATGATTGGTGCAAAAATTTCAGAAAAGCACGTGGCATAAAAAAGTATGTGTAGAAAGTTCACAGGAAGTGATTCAATCCAAAGGTATTTATGTAATGTTTAAAATGTATATGATTCATCACGTTATGTTTGTGAGTTCGTCATTCTAAAGGTTTTACAAATTAATTTTATTATTCCAGTGAAATACATGACAAACCGATGGTTTAATTCATACTAAATTTATTAAACTGTATAAAAGAATGAGTTGAAGTGAAGCAGTAGTTTTAAAATTCTTTAGAACTAATGTAGAATCATCAAATAATTATCTATTACAATAACAAACTGTGGGTTGATTGAATTTATAATAATTGATAAATAGAAAATCTGACAAATATTTCATACTTTTGTTTAAAATCTGTAAACAAGTGAAATAATCTCTTCAAAAATCAATGGTTATCAATATTTATATATTAGCTATTTTCGGATGAAAAAAGCTGATTATACTTATCGGATGTTGTGAAAGATAGTGAGAAACTCTTGATAATTGGGTTTTGGATGGGTATTTTAAATTTCAGATGATCAAATGAATATGATATGGAATATTAAGTAAATGATATGGTTCACAAGAAAAAGTACAATTCTAAACTTAGGTAAGGGGATTAATACTGGCAAAAACAATATTTAATTCAAATCGTTTGGTAGCCTTCTAATCGATCTACAAAAATGAGTTGCTTATTAAAGAGATATCGAAAATTAATTTTAATCATTTCTTCAATTTAAACATACATTGCATTAACTTCCCAAGTATACGAAAGGGGGAGAGGTAGGTATTTTAAAAAAATATATAGTGTTCAAAAGTAAGTTAGCAATTTCGGGGGCGCAGTCTGGATAGTGGATAGCTTATCAGTTACAAAAAATGAAATTTGAATCGGAGTTCACAGATTTTAAACCATGGCTTGGTAAAATAATCAAACTCTCATACGGAAAATCGATGAAATCCGTTAAACTAAAAATAAAAATCATATACATTAAAGTAATTCTCAAAGTGAGCAGTTAGAAATAGGTATTATTAACTTATCTGAAGAAACCGAACTCTCTTTGAACATACATAAGGGAGAATACAATTTTTTGTTTTGAAACGTCTAAAATCTAAACATACTGACATAGTTTCTTGATCAGTTAAACCTACCACAAATTATCAAGTCAAGAGACTATTTTGCAGGTTCAAATCTTACCCCAAACTTGTGGAAAAAAATAAAATACTATCTTCAAAAATAAATTCGCACTAGCCCCTACAGATGACTGCATAAAAAAGTTTCTTCAGCAAACATAAGACATTTTTATCTTCATTTCAATTGTAAGACAATTGAGAAAGAAAAATAAGCGCCCTAAAAATTAACCCCCCGCCCACCCTAAAAAATTTGGCCCCTCAAACTCACTTTCGAAAATACCTAAATCTCTATGTTAAAGTGTGATATTTCCATTTCTACTGTAAGTCGATTAAAAAAAAATATATTAAGCCCCCCTAAAACATAAGCCCATCGAAAAATTTAGTCCCCCGATACTTCCTCTCGAAAAGATCGAAGTCATTATGTTATAGTATGATATTTCAATTCTAATACTAAATCCGAAAAAAAATCAGCCCCCTCAAAAATTTAGCTCCCTCCTACTACAAGACAATCAGATAAGCCCCCCTTTCCACCCACAGGTAGATTCTACCCACAAGGTGGATTACTCCCTCCTCCTTAATCCTCCTAATACACAATTCACCTGCTGACAGCTAACTCTCCTTCTTTCCCTACTAATGTGTCAAACATTGGAGTTTTCTATTTACTTCACGTGACACTTTTTTAAATTATCTTTTTAATTACAACCTCTTAAAGTATGTTAATTTGCTATTTTTTAATCAAAAGTACTTATTATTAAGTTGATTTAAATTTATAATGACGTTGCGGTGAATTTTAATGTTTTCAAGTGCCCTGAATATCAGAAAGCTAAACAAAAACGATGTTTCACGTCTTTGTATTTATGCATTATAAATGTTTTTTTTTTCAAATAACTATGAAAATATTCATTTAAAAAAATGAGATGTTTGCAACCCTAATAGTTAATTGAGTATAATTTTAGACCCGTGGGGGGTAAAGAAGATTTTATTGAAAAAAATAGATTAATCGATATTAACTAAATTTTCTCAGTAAATAAATGAATAAACACGTATTATATAGGAAAAGTAAAAGAATTCAGGGAAAAAGGATTTTTAAAAAATACAACTAAAAAAGCAAAGTTGACAGATTTTGACAAATTGAATGAAATATTTTCAAAAAAGATGAAAGGGGCAGGTCTAAAAATTCTTCCTAAATAAATGGAAAAAAATTAGGATCTAAGAGATACTCGTGATTATTATAATAACGATATAAAAAGTAGCGAATTAAAAAAAAAATAAGATTAACTAGTACAAGTCATAATGAAAAAAAAAGAAAATACTACATTTCATTTTGAAATTCATACAATTTCATTTTATCTCTTTATTATATAATTTTTATTTTAAGTACACGAGTACATTTATATTTTGATTTAAGAAAATAGCGTTGTTTTTTTATGCAATATTTTAAAATGCTGGCTTTCGCAGCAATAATGTATTTTTTTTTTCAGATGATTCATTTCATATTAATTTCATTTTGCGACTATAGTGTTAAAATAACGGAAAAATACTGAAATGTCTTACCTGTAAGTTATTCTCTAAGCCTAAGAACCACAGCTGGTCACCATTCGTCAAACTATACAGGACACATGAATCAAACATGAATTTCTTGATGTCTATACCAGAAAATAATTTTGAGGGCATGCTGATATTGTAGCCCCTCAATCTGACGTATAAAACTTTTATGTCAGATAACCTACATATATCTTGCCACAGAATTTCAAAATCACCTGTCTCCTTCGAAATTTACAATTTACTGGAAGTTCCCTAACATTATTTTCAAAATCGTCAATAAGTCCAGAATATATTACAGCACAATCACACGGGAACATATCTTTTTCATATGGGCAACTGTCCTCCGTGTACATTCTTGAACTTAATTCTAAAATCAGGATAGACATGTATAACGACCACATGCTGATAATGAAAACTGTAAGGAA
Source organism: Maratus speciosus (assembly GCA_963932465.1). Lineage (NCBI taxonomy): Eukaryota > Metazoa > Arthropoda > Arachnida > Araneae > Salticidae > Maratus > Maratus speciosus. The sequence goes on along the minus strand of OZ010800.1, from coordinate 261,068,272 downwards.
AAATAACTTATTTTAGAAATTGGTGGAAAGTAATTTCGGTTACGGCATCATTATCCAATCGACCACTTTTCATAAAAGACTACCGCCAAACTATTCGCCAGACAGTAACACCCAAAAAACAAATGTAAGAAAGTTGACAATAGAAACTCAAAAAAAAAAAAAAATAATTAAATAAATGTACAAGAAATTTGGAAAGTAAAATATTTTCCCTAAAATGTTGACTGTCAGTATCTTTAAACAATAAAATTTACAATATATTAGAGAAAAAAAATGGATATTTGTTTCTCTTTACATTATTTTTCTTAATTATGCCACTCGACTAGTGAACGTTTCTGATGTCATTTAAAAGTGATCTATGTTTCGTAATAATGCATCACACCATTTAATTCAATGCTTTTTCTCTTTAATATTAAGGCGTCGTCGTTAACCCGGCATTACACGCGCCAGTTAAACGAACGGGATTACTTGCCCTGGGTATGTCATACCCATGGCGTTTCTTCCATTTTTTTACCATAAAATCTGAATAAAACATAAACCACTAGCAAAAAAGAAGGGATAATAGAATTTTAAACAGATATTAAACGTGTTACTTACATTTATTTTGTACATTCGCTGCGTCTATATATATTGAATGCACGCGCGAGAAAAACTGCCGGTTTTACTCTCTCTGGGTATGCCATACCAATGGCGGTTTCTTCCAATGTTTTTACCTTAAAATCTACATAAAACATAAAATACTAAGAAAAAGGAAGATATAATATAGTTTTAAGGATATATTAAAAACGTTATTTACATTTATGCTGCAAATTTCCTGCGTCTCTCTGTACTCAGAGCTGTTACAGAAATGCTCGCGCTGGGTGTGAGATACCCATATGTGGCGATTACGATAGATCTATATTTCGAATAATTTAACCGCTTTTCCCCCCTCTAATATTATGACCTTCCAGGCAGCTACACAAAGACTCTTCCATTTCTGAACAAAGTTTTGAGTGAAAAACTGCAATAAAAAGAAAAGTGCCCAGTTAAACTGATGGCATTGAGCTCACAGGCTATTCACACTAATTGTATATTATTTTCTTATTTCAAAGAACAATGCCCTCAAAAAATAAATGAAAGGGGATTATCCCCCGTTTACCCCTTTATACTTAACAATGAACATCGAAATCAAATGAAGGAAGCGCCATATCGGAATAAACAAGTATATCAAATTTGAAGTAAATCGAATAATTCTGCATGAAAAACCCATTTATCTAAATTAAGGAGGGGGGGGGGACTAGCCTCCGTCCCTCTTTTATACTTAATCAATAAACTTCCAAATCTAATCAAGGGAGCTCCTTGACATAATATACCGGTATGCCAACTTTGGAGCAAATCGAACAATTCTACATCAAAAAAACCATTTATCTAAATTAAGCGGGGGCTACACCCCTCCCCCCCTTTATCCCCTTTAGACTAAAGTAATGATCTTCCAAATCTAATCAGGGAAGCTCCTTAACATAATAAATAGGTAAACCAAATTTGGTGCCAATCAAATATTTCTGCATGAAAAACAGATTTATCTAAATTAAGGGGTTGACTAACCCCCTTTTTCAACTTTATCCTTAAACAATGAACCCCCAAAACCAATCAGCGAGGCACCTTATCAAAATGAACTGGTATACCAAATTTGTAGCAAATCGAAAAATTCTACATGAAAAACTCATTTATATATATTAAGGGGTTAGCCCCCCCTTTTCCCCCTTTATACTTAAGTAATAAACTTCCAAATCAAATCAGGGAAGCTCCTTAAAATAATAAACCGGTATACCAAATTTTGAGCAAATTGATTAATTCTGCATGAAAACCCCATTTATCTAAATTAAGGGGCGGGGGGGGGGGTACCACACTATCCTCCCTTTATAATTAACTAATAAATCTCAAAATCTAACCAAGGCAGCTTCTTAACATAATAAACCGGCATACCAAATTTGGAGCAAATCGAACAATTCTACATGAAAAACCGATTTATCAAAATTAAGGGGGTGTAGCCCCTTTTCCCCCTTTATACTTATGTAATGAACTCCCAAATCTAATCAGGGAAGTTCCTTAACATAATAAACTCTTATACCAAATTTGTAGCAAATCGAATATTTCTGCACGAAAAACCCATTTATCTAAAGTAAGGGTGGGACCAGTCCCCCTTTTTCCCCTTTATTCTTAAACAATGCACCCCCAAATCTAATCAAGGCAGCACCTTAACAAAATAAACTGGCATACAAAATTTGTAGCAAATCGAACAATTCTACATGAAAAAACCATTTATCTAAATTAAGCGGGGGCTACCCCCCCCCCCCCATTTATCCCCTTTAGACTAAAGTAATGATATTCCAAATCTAATCAGGGAAGCTCCTTAACATAATAAATAGGTAAACCAAATGTGGTGCAAATCAAATATTTCTGCATGAAAAACCGATTTATCTAAATTAAGGGGGTGACTAACCCCCTTTTTCCCCTTTATCCTTAAACAATGAACCCCCAAAACTAATCAGTGAGCCACCTTATCAAAATGAACTGGTTTACCAAATTTGTAGCAAATCGAAAAATTCTACATGAAAATCTCATTTATATAAATTAAGGGGGTTAGCCCCCTTTTCCCCCCTTTATACTTAAGTAATAAACTTTCAAATCAAATCAGGGAAGCTCCTTAAAATAATAAACCGGTATACCAAATTTTGAGCAAATCGATTAATTCTGCATGAAAACCCCATTTATCTAAATTAAGGGGGAGGGGGCTACCACCCTATACTCCCTTTATAATTAACTAATAAATCTCAAAATCTAATCAAGGCAGCTTCTTAACGTAATAAACCGGCATACCAAATTTGGAGCAAATCGAACAATTCTACATGAAAAACCGATTTATCAAAATTAAGAGGGGTAGCCCCTTTTCCCCTTTATACTAAGGTAATGAACTCCCAAATCTAATCAAGTAAGTTCCTTAACATAATAAACCAGTATACCAAATTTGTAGCAAATCGAATATTTCTGCATGAAAACCCCATTTATCTAAATTAAGGGGGAGGGGGTACCACCCTATACTCCCTTTATAATTAACCAATAAATCTCAAAATCTAATCAAGGCAGCTTCTTAATGTAATAAACCGGCATACCAAATTTGGAGCAAATCGAACAATTCTACATGAAAAACCGATTTATCAAAATTAAGGGGGGTAGCCCCTTTTCCCCTTTATACTTATGTAATGAACTCCCAAATCTAATCAGGGAAGTTCCTTAACATAATAAACCGGTATACCAAATTTGTAGCAAATCGAATATTTCTGCACGAAAAACCCATTTATCTAAATTAGGTACGGTACTAGCCCCCTTTTCCACCTTTATATTTAAACAGTGAACCCCCAAATCTAATCAAGGCAGCACCTTAACATAATAAACTAGTATACCAAATTTGGATCAAATCGAACAATTCTACATGGGAAAACCCTTTATCGAAATTAAGGGGGTGGGGCTACCCCTCCTTTATACCCTTTATACTAAAGTAATGAACTTCCAAATCTAATCAGGGAAGCTCCTTAACATAATAAACAGGTATACCAAATTTGGTGCAAATCGAATATTTTTGCATGAAAAACCGATTTATCTAAATTAAAGGGTCACTACCCCCCCCCCTTTTCCCCCTCTATCCTTAAACAATGAACCCCCAAAACTAATCAGGGAGGCGCCTTATCAAAATGAACAGGTATACCAAATTTGTAGCAAATCGAACAATTCTACATGAAAAACTCATTTATGTAAATTAATTGGGGTAGCCTCCTTTTTCCCCCTTTATACTTAAGTAATGAACTTCCAAATCTAATTAGGGAAGCTCCTTAACATAATAAACCGGTGTACCAAATTTGGAGCAAATCGAATATTTCTGCATGAAAAACCCATTTATCTAAATTAAGTGGTACACTAGCCCCCCCTTTCCCCCTTTATCCTTAAAAAATGAACCCCCAAAACTAGTCAGGGAAGCACTTTATCAAAATGAACCGAGAAAAAAAATATTGAATCAAATCGGATATTTCTATCAAGAGTTATCGCGTTACGTACGTACGTACGCACGTACGTACATACAGAACAGGCGGGCACTTCAGCTCTCAGGCTTTGATAGCCTGTGAGCTAAAATAGCAGCACTGGATGTGACATACTCAGCGCGAGCAAACTCGGGTTAAAGGAAGAAATTGTTATTTTAATTCTTAGATTCTGAACAGTACAATTCTCTTTTTGATGAAGTCAGTATTACTGCATTTTTCAACAGTGAAAATATGATATTTATGGTCGGATAAAGGAGTATAATTCAAGATGGACACCTAGACTTATATACGCTTTTAACAGCCCTTATATATCGTAATTTTACTGTTAAAAATGGAAATATACTGACTTGTACTGATAAAGCTGCGACTCATTCAGCTTCAGAATTCCTATCACTAATGTTAAGTTTATTGGCGTAGAATCCATTCGTATATTTTAAATATCTCCTCGGGAAATTAAAATTTTTAAGTCCTTTTCATGATTTCTGTATCTGTTCTTTCGATTTGGCGAAGGATTGAGCAAATGAATTAAATTATGAATAAAAGTAACATGATTCAATGCTTAGTATACATTTTAGGGAGACCAAACTGGTCACCAAGGGCGGCTAGTGCAACAAAAACTAATATTAACTTAAGGGGTTATATTAAATTTTTCTTTGATGACCTAAGTATGAAATGACTTTTTTTTAATTTTTTTTTATTACTTGTTTCTGTGTACACTCCTTAATATGTATCTCTTTTTTTTCTTAGTTGTCAAAATATTTCTAAAATATATAAATAATTTTATATTAAACTAGCAAACCCCGCGGCTTTGCTCGCGTAATATTTGAAATATGGCAAGTGGTATTTATATGTCTAATTTTTATTAAAAGGTACTAACTAAATTTTTATTTTATTAAAAGGTAATATTTTATTTTATTAAAAGGTACTTATTACTTTTAGGAATAATTAAAAAAAATACTATTTAAAACACAGTTTGATTAAACATCATTGTTACACTGCATAATGCAGAAATGAGACTTAAATTAATAAAACAAAATAAAACTAAGTAAGTAATAATTTAGAAAATATTTTGAGACTTTTATGCTCAATTAATACGCTCATTTCAGTATTCATTTGAAGTTTTGAATTTTTTAGAAACCATCTTCTTACATCTTAAAATTAACCATCATGTCAAATTCCAAGTCCTACCACCTCTCTCAACATAAAGGGCTATGTTGAAATAGGAACTGTCACCATTAATTTGCCAACATTAATTTTGAAATTAGTTTGTTATTTCCTAATATTCCACAGAAACGTAATTTAGAAAGCTTTTAAAGGCCTTTTTTTGACCGTTTGTTGTTTCTGTAAATCCCAGGTGGTAGAATCATTGGCATAAAATATAGCCTGTGTAGGATCAGAGACTGTTACCATTGATTCGCAACTATTACTTTTATATTTGGTTTATATTCCCTGAAATTGCGTAGAAATCATAATTTAGGACTTTTTTATAATGCTTTTTGCACCTCCCCTTCACTTCAACCCTTTTTAATTCGAATTTATTTTCGACAGTCCTTCGAGGGCATTTATATTTTATAAGTAACTATCATACCATATTTAAAGTTTCTAGCCTTTTCAGTATCACATAATTCGCAATTTAGAAAGCTTTTAGCTACTTCAACCCTCTGGTGGTAGTGGCACAGACATAAAATATAGCTTATGTTTGAGCAGGTTCTATCACCAACAGTTTGTTATCATTAATTTTTTAATCGGTTTGGTATTTGATAAGATTAAATAAAAATTGTAATTTATAACGCTTTTCGCTCACTTCATCTTTTTAAATTTGAAATTTTCTTTCGACAGTTCATAGAAAGCAGTTGCATTTTGTAAGTAAATAACATGCCATACTTCAAAGTGTTAGACGCTTCAGTTATGCAAAAAACACAAATTAGAACATATTTTGCTTTTGCAACCCTCAGATGGTAGTGACAGCAACATAAAATATAACCTATGTTATAGCAGGGACTGTCACCATTGATTTGCAACCATTACTTTTAAAATAGCTTTGGAATTTCTTGAGATTGAGTAGAAATCGCAATTTAGAACGTTTTTAGAAAGCTTTTCGCGCATTTTCACCCCTTTTTAAATTTCCAATTTTTTCGAAACTGTTCTTAAAGATCATTTATATGTAATAAATATGTACCTTGCATAATTTTAAGTTGCTAGCCCCTACCGATCACATAAATCGAAATTTGGAATGCTTTTTTGCCCCTGCAACGTCTAGGTGATAGTGATACCGACTTGAAATAGCATCTATGTTAGAGCAGAGACTGTCAATATCAATTTCTTACCATTACCTTTGAAATCAGTTTGATTTTTCCGGAGATATTGGTGACAAATCGGCATTTAGAACGTTTTTAGAACGCTTTTCGCTCATTTTGCTCCTGCATCTCCTCTGGGGTAGTGGAAACAGATATAAAATATAGCCTATCTTAGAGCAAGATCTGTCACCATCATTTTAACACGATTATATTTGAAATCGGTTCAGTATTTCCTGAGATTGCATAGAAATTGCAATTTAGAAGGTTTTTTACACAGCTTTTTACGCATCTTTACCCGTTTAAATTTCGAATTGTTTAAGAACTGTTCTTAGAAATCCTTTATATCTAATAAGTAGCTGATACTTCAAATTTCATAATTCTAGGCCCTTCAGTAACACATAAATCGCATTTTTACAAACGTTTTTTGCTCCTACACCCCCTTTGGGGTAGTGGCACCGACATAAAACATAGCCTATCTTGGAGCAAACGTTGTCACTATCATTTCGACACCAATATCTTTTAAATCGGTTTGGTATTTCCTGAGATTATGTAGAAACTACCATTTATAACGTTTTTTAGAACACTTTTTGTGCAGTCTCACCCCTTTTAAATTTCGAATTGTTTAAGAACTGTTCTTAGACATCATTTATATATTATAAGTAACTAATATTCCAAATTTCATATTTCTAGGTCCTTCAATAACGCAAAAATCGCATTTTTTGAACGTTTTTTGCTCCTGCACCCCCTTTGGGGTAGTGGCACCGACATGAAATATAGCCTATGTTCTAAGTTGGACTAACACCATCATTTTGATACCATTACTTTTGGAATCGGTTCGGTATTTCCTGAGATTATGTAGAAACTACCATTTAGAGCGTTTTTTAGAACACTTTTTGTGCAGTATCACCCCTTTTGAGTTTCGAATTGTTTAAGAACTGTTCTTAGAAATCCTTTATATCTAATAAGTAGCTGATACTTCAAATTTCATATTTCTAGGCCCTTCAGTAACACATAAATCGCCTTTTTAGAACGTTTTTTGCTCCTACACCCCCTTTGGGGTAGTGGCACCGACATAAAAAATAGCCTATCTTGGAGCAAACGTTGTCACTATCATTTCGACACCAATATTTTTTAAATCGGTTTGGTATTTCCTGAGATTATGTAGAAACTACCATTTATAACGTTTTTTAGAACGCTTTTTGTGCATTTTCACCCCTTTTAAATTTCGAATTGTTTAAGAACTGTTCTTAGACATCATTTATATATTATAAGTAACTAATATTCCAAATTTCATATTTCTAGGTCCTTCAATAACGCAAAAATCGCATTTTTTGAACGTTTTTTGCTCCTGCACCCCCTTTGGGGTAGTGGCACCGGCATGAAATATAGCCTATGTTCTAAGTTGGACTAACACCATCATTTTGATACCATTACTTTTGGAATCGGTTCGGTATTTCCTGAGATTATGTAGAAACTACCATTTAGACCGTTTTTTAGAACACTTTTTGTGCAGTCTCACCCCTTTTAAATTTCGAATTGTTTAAGAACTGTTCTTAGACATCATTTATATCTTGTAAGTAACTAATATTCCAAATTTCTTATTTCTAGGCCCTTCAGTAACGCAAAAATCGCATTTTTAGAACGTTTTTTGCTCTTGCACCCCATTGGGGTAATGGCACCGACGTAAGATATAGCCTATGTTCTAAGTTGGACTAACACCATCATTTTGATACCACTACTTTTGGAATCGGTTCGGTATTTCCTGAGATTATGTAGAAACTACCTTTTAGAACAGTTTTAGAACACTTTTTGTGCAGTCTCACCCCTTTTAAATTTCGAATTGTTTAAGAACTGTTCTTAGACATCGTTTATGTATTGTAAGTAACTAATATTCCAAATTTCATATTTCTAGGCCCTTCAGTAACGCAAAAATTGCATTTTTAGAACGTTTTTTGCCCCTGCACCCCCTTTGGGGTAGTGGCACCGACATAAAATATAGCCTATGTTCTAAGTTGGACTAACACCATCATTTTGATACCATTACTTTTGGAATCGGTTCGGTATTTCCTGAGATTATATAGAAACTACCATTTAGAACGTATTTTAGAACACTTTTTGTGCAGTCTCACCCCTTTTAAATTTCGAATTGTTTAAGAACTGTTCTTAGACATCATTTATATCTTGTAAGTAACTAATATTCCAAATTTCATATTTCTAGGCCCTTCAGTATCGCAAAAATCGCATTTTTAGAACGTTTTTTGCTCCTGCACCCCCTTTGGGGTAGTGGCACCGACATAAGATATAGCCTATGTTCTAAGTTGGGCGAACACCATCATTTTGATACCATTACTTTTGGAATCGGTTCGGTAGTTCCTGAGCTTACCTCCTACAAATAAACAATTTTTTCCTCTTTATAGTATGAGTATAGATGTTGAAATCTTAATCAAAGTTCGTCAGCTTTCAACACATAAAATATTAAACTAGGACTTCCCTCAGAGGGATTAGTCTGAGCGATATTGCCGAGAACATAGATTTAATAATAACTTGTTGCAAGTAAAGAAAATGAGATACTATCTTTAATTGGCCATATACTGGTTACTAATTCAAATGGAATCTAGATTAGGGAACCTGAAAAAAAAATCCATATCAATTTTAAACCAGCTCTTCCCTCTGTTAATGGCCCTGGAAAGAGATAGAATAGCCTAGAAAAGGAGTACGTTTAGAAGTAAGAACTGTATTTCAACAACTGAACAAGTATTTACAACAATGAAATTTCGTGAAGGGAATTTAACACATGGTAATAAAGCATTTAGGTGAGCGCAATTGATAAATCGCCAAATATTGTTCTTTTCGCCATCTTTCGTAATGCATTCTTTTAATTTAAAATACACACATTAAATAAATTTATAAACACGATTTGACTCATTTAATTAAAAATAATAAGTAAATAAATAAAAATAATAAGAAGAGATAATAGCATAAGTCGAAACATTTATTTCAACATCAACACAAGTTACACTTGCGGGGGAAAAAGACGGCTTTTGCCAAAAAATAAAAATAAAATAATCTTGGCAAAATCTGAATCGGTCTAAAAAATGTACCGTGATTAATTCAAATATTACAGGAATATTCCGCAATCTGGTTTTCAACCAATATCGTATTTTAAAAAGCTTCGCTTGACTCCAATTAAATTTCATTGCTGTAACATTTTATTTTATTTATTATCCATTTGGAAAAATGGTTATTGTTCTCGTCAGGACGGGAAATGAAAAGCATATCTGAAAGTTTTCATTGGTTTAATCCGCAATTTATTCGTTTTCTGATTTTTCTATGCAGTAATCTGTATTTCCCTTTAATTTCAACAACGATGGATACTTTCTGTTACCACTATGACAAAAAAGTAATAAAAACTACAAAAAAATTAATAACTCAGAAACAAATTGAGATACAGCTTTCAAACAAATTGCATTTAAAAGTACATTTTTTTCTCTATCCGACGGTGTAAAAAGTAATATTGTCGGATGCTTAGAAGTTTAAGAATGAAATTTCATTTAAAATTGGTCGTCAGATTTCCAAGAAATCTGACGATGGAAAAGCCTTTTCCCGAACAGCCAATGAAATGCTTGTATATTTACGTAAGTTTCAGGTGGATAATACTTAAGTTTCATGAAATCTGACGGGTCGCAGGCGATATTTTTGGCTTGCAATTTTTACGTGTAATAACACTATTAATATTTAATTCATGGCGTACGTAATGTATGATCAACTCCGTGCGATTTTTTATGTCTTAAATTTTAGTCTTCAAAAAAATCGTTTTCCGAATGGTCATTGTAATTTGATAAATTGCTTTTATTTATTTATTTATTTATTTTTTTTTTTTGGGGGGGGGGGATGCGAAATTGCATATATTTACATTTAAATTTTAAACTTTCGTTTATGTAACGGTTGCTTGTATGAATAATTAGCACCTTGATGATCGAGCTTCACTCGAAACATATGTAAAAAACTGCTTGTGTGGTATGTGTTACCCGTTATTACTTAGCTGTTATAACTCCCGTCCGTTTTAACAATGTTGCTGTTAGTATTACCCTTGTTTAACGTCAACCTTGCCTGTGTATCTGAATACGAATTATTTACCATTTTTCTTGCGAAGAGTGGTTATAACATGTTTCATTTTGCATAGCATGTACCAATTGCAATATTGATACTTTTAAGTTAGTCAAGCGCAGATGATAAATTCACAATATTTTTTCCATACTATACTCATCTTGCATTTATTTCATTTAAAATATAAAGCTTTCATTCACTTCATTTAAAATACAAGTTTTTAACTAATTTCACTGTACTTTAACAGCATTACTTTGCATTGGCTTTTTTTTTTAAAGATTTATGCAGTTTTGGCTTCAGAAAGTGAGATTTGTTACAAAAAGATACAAACCTGACAATTTATTACAAACCCGATGAACGTTTATGTTTATTTTTTACAAATAAATATAAAACTTTTGGCACAGATGTCACATACGCACCACGTTGGCACGATTTTTTTCTGACGCCAATTTGGCAAAAACCTCGTTTTCGAAGACCAGTTACATATATATTTTTAAAAAGGGAATAACAATAAATAAAAAAAGTTTAATTAATAACTATAGAACAAAATAATTTATATAATTTAAGAAAATAAAATAAAAGTAAATAAACAATTTAATAAATAAACAACAACATTTAGGTTACCATCAAGCAAAATAACGTCACTTTGGCGCCAGTTATGTAACCCGGTGCCTATATGACATAGGCGTCAGAAAAAATTCGCGCCAACGTGGTGTGCATGTGCCATCTGTGCGTAAATGTCTTGTTTACACCAAATTAATTGTTTAAATCTTTAAAAAATTGCTTGGGTACATGAAACAATGAGTAGGTTACCAGAAAATATGCATGGATAGTTTACTTCTCTCGCCAAACCCATTTTCTTTACCTATAAGACGTCTATTCTGGAAAAGTACAAATTTCGGTACTTGTTAGTTATTCCGTCGACCAAATTACTGTCCCCAAATTGTAAGATTAAATGCCAATAATGGTTGATCGTAAATGTCACATTCACTTGACAACACGTGTTTATGTCATCAAGGGATTTTAATTTCGACGTTTTATTTGTATTTTTATTAATGTTATACTAATGTATTTGTTCTTTATAATACACTGGTTTCCAAAAATTAAGGAAAAACAACAAAAGTGGCGATTACTCAAAATGTTACAAGTAGATTTTAATAAAACTGACACACAATTTACAACACATAGTAAGGTATAAAATAACAGTAAAAGAAATTATCAGACGATTCTGGTGTTTCAGAAATTAATACAATTATAAAATAAACAAAATAAATGTCTCAGTTTGGTATAGGAAAAGTACCTTTAATATGGAGTATGATCACCCCTAGAAGCAATACAGCACATACAGAGAAGTGGGATACTGTCAATTATGCGATCGATAAGTTTGCTGGGAAGTGCGAGCCATTTCTCTTGTAAAGCAGTTTTAGGCGTCGCAAGGGTCTGAGGAGGGGAATTGAGAGCAGAGACACATCTTCCTAAAGCATCCTAAAGATGCTCAATAGGATTAAACTCCAGTGATCGTGCTGACCATTCCATGCGCTGAATTGTTTGGTGCTGAAGATAATCTTCTACGATGTGAACCCTATGCGGTCTAGCGTTATCGTCCTGTAACAGGGAATCTTTACCTATTGCACCGGCATAAGAGTGCACATAAGTATCAAGAATGTCATCTCTATAGACGTGAGCATTCACAGTTCCACGTGGAAAAACATGGGGGTCTGTACCTCCACCCAAAGAGATACCATCCCAAACACAGACACTGCCTTCTCCATAGGAATCTCTTTTACAAATGTTTGATGGATGACAGCATGTTCCCTGTTCTCTCCAAATCAAACAATGCCTACTATCGCTTTGGAGGCTAAATTGGAACTCATCTGTAACGAGAACACGCCTCCATTGATCAGCCGTTCAGTGGACATGTTGACGTGCTCACCTTAAACGTTCCCTCCGGAGACATGAGGTGAACGGCACACAAATATCTGGTCGCATCGCGTAAAGATCACCTTCATGATGCACAGTAGACGTTGATACCAACTTTCCATTGACTGCAGCAAGGACGGTTTTAAGATGAGAGGGGGTTGCTGTTCTATTCCTTCGTACACATAACCACAAATATCGGTCATCGTTGCTTGTCCTAGCTCTTGATCCTCCTTCGCTGAACCTTCTGGATGCCGAACCAGTGGTTTGAAAGACTTGCCAAAGCCTACGAGCAACAGAAGAACTCACATTTAGCAATCTGTCCACCCCAGTCTGACTTTAGCCTACATCCAATCTTCCAATAGCTCTATATCGCAGTTATGCAGACAAATGATACCTCGAGTTCATACTAATGAATTGGCTATCTCATTTTTCTTATCCCATAATCAAAGCGACACCAGCAGCCGCACTCTCTAGCATGCATTTTAATGATCCTTGCAGATGACGTAATCCGATTGCAGCGCCACCAATTTGCAATTTTTAATTTTAATCAGCTTATTTTAGTTAACAACATATCCAAATTTCATACGGATAAGTTAATTTTTGAACGAGTTATCCCTCTTTTCGTGATTTTTCCTTAATTTTTGGAAACCAGTGTATTTAAGTTATTTAGTATTAATATAAAGTTATTTTTAAAAAAAGTTATTTAATGAAAATTATGTCAATTTGTATAATTTGGCGGGTGGTTTGGCGACATTGGTCGACGGGATAACTAACAAGCACCCAAATTTCATTTTTATTTATTTATTGTACAACAAACATACGACTTGTGTGCTTGACATGAGAGCCCGCTTATTAGTCGGAGACAAGATAGTACAAGGAAATATTACAACACAAGAGAAATACACCCTGGGAGTTCCACACAAAGAGTGTGTCCAATGGAACCATCGGGAATCGAACCCACAAACTCTTACGCACAAGCGATTAGCAGACTGGTGCCTTGACCATTCAGCCATAGAGGCCCCTGCTAAATTTCATTTAAAATACTAAAAAGACTAAAAAATAAATTAAGAATAAATGATGCCACAAATAAAAATTGTTTATTTAAACATAAAATAACTGTTTCAAATTTTCACACGCATAATATAAATGTTGGTTGCTTTTGGCGATTAAAAAATGCTATTGGGTACATTATCGTAAAATCTGAAATCCTACGTTATTATGGCTCATTTCCTTGAAATAGAAAAAGAAAATCCAGATTTATTTTCCTGTTAGATTAAATTTAAATATGTTTTTTTGCACTTTAATATTAATGCGGGCAATTTTTTTTTGCTCCATGTGCTATTATTCGGCTTTCTACGAAGACATCCAGCCGGAGAAAATGACATACACTAAATTTCCGTGACGTATGTAGATAAATTGTGCTTTTTATCAGTTTTTTTAATATAATTTTTAAACGAATTGGAACTTATTTTTCATAGTAGGTGCATTCAGTAGGTTACCCTCATAGGTACCTTCTGGTAAAACCAGAACCGAAATCCGACAAATATTTTTTGAGTTATGCTTGACGAAAAGTTTTAATATCCATCGTAGCTGTTTTTGACCGGAAAGTAATACTACGTTGTGTATTAGCCTTCGCTTCGCTCAGACAATTAAGCAGAGATTTTAGAAATATTTTAAGAACTAATGAAAAACACATTCTTTAAGTAGAGTGCACAGAAATAATGAGTGAAAGATGAATGCATCAAACGTCCACAGACTAATCATTATTCAGGGAATTGGGAGGCTGAGTGACTGGTAGCCTTATGAACTCCCACCATAAAACTGCACATAGTTTCTGAAACTAAATATAATTGGTAAAGTTAAAGATAGTTAAATGCAGAAATAAGATGCAAAAATCCTAAAAATTTCATAAAATTTAAAAAAGAATATCACATTTATATTTAAATATATGAAATTCGATGCACAATTTTATTTGTATATGTAAACCAAACTGGTATAAAACCATTAGGGATTTTAACTGATATGGAATGCGCATGGGGCATTTTGAAAAGTTCTACATAACGCTTAAAATATTCAGGAATATTCCTTATTTTTCTAATTTTTAAAAAAAATCTCCTGTGTGATAAATATGTTTCATAAATTCATGTAGTGTGCCCTTAAATAGTATGAAAAGTGCAACTTAAAAAAGAATTTAAAAAAATCAATTTGGAGGTCTCTTATAACCTTAAAAAGGTACAATCAAATTTTTAAAACAGTTAATCAAGTGCGAGTATTACTTGCATACAGGGGGTTCCGTACAATAAGTATATGAATTAATAACTGGACATTGTAATAAACAAATATATCATTAAGAGTTGTTATCGAGGCTTAAAAAGGCGATGGCGCATAGAATACGTCGCCCGTGACTTTATGTATGTCCTAACTGTCCGTGTCTTTAAGGGTTAATATGTCGGCTATTTATCGACAATATTTTTTTCTAATTACATTATCAACAATTCTTTTATACTTCTGCGGCAATAGGTACTCTAGCGCTACTCATCTCCTTTACTAAACGTCCGAAATCTAAATTTTTGTGTAATGGAAAAATGCGATTTTCTTAAAAATTATGTGACCTATAGTTATCGATATAGTTTTCATTGATGGTTTGAATTAACTTCTACTACCCTTAACTTTTTCATAATTTTAGTTTCAATAGATTCGGAAATAGAGCTGAGGGGGTGGGGTGTGGAATGTATAATATTTGCATGACATATGAAAATATAATACCTAAAATTAAAATAAATGTATTTTTGAGTTCGGAGTATTAGGAGATCTTTCACAGGATGCCCCATACTATATATAGAGAAGAGATTATTTTCAAGTAACTTAATTAGCTCCTCTACACTGTTCCTAAATATATTTGTGAATGGTTAATGATCTAGAAATATGGGGGTCGATAGCATTTATTACATTATCCAATTTGAACTTTTCACGTTCCATAGTTTACGAGTAAAATGTCTGTGACAGACAGACACAGGAGTGGGATTATGTGAGATTATAATGATTCAGTTTTTACTTTTTAAGTGCGGAACCCTAAAAAGGAAGAAAACATACTATGTTTCAAAAATTACTCCTAATATTCACATCGTTTTTCTAAAATATTTGAAAAGGAGTGAAAATACTCCCAGATATAGCAAAATATTGGTTAGTGCTGCAAAGAAAGGAAATGTTTAACATATCTAACAAAATTTTAGTAATAAAAATGATAAAATTATATTGCCAGTAAAGCACACTTACATCAATAAGTAGCTAAACGTATTGAGGTAATATTAGCTTTCGAATATAATCAAATGTGAAATTAAACAGTTGTGAAAGTGCACAGGTGATGTGGATTTCAAAACCGTCTCTGACAAGGAAAGATAAATGTTAGACTTTGGACATAAAGCAGATAAGGAAGTAAAAATGAATTTATTTGAATAAAATTATTATCACTTCCTTATACTTTGGACAATGTTTTACGAAAAGTACACATTTCCATCACGCAAGGTAAACTTTCTGAATCCGGAGGGTCCAATTTTTTCCTTTATTTCTAGGCATTTTTTTAATGAATTATACTTCTGAAATGCTTTTTGTATAAAAATTACTATTTGGATGAAGAATTCTGAAGATTTTATATAATATTCTTAAAATAATTAAAGTTTTAAATTTATTTAATTTTTGTTGTAAGTCATAAACTTACTTGCCAGATTTTATTATTACTTTTTACTATTCTATGTGGTTAATGCTTCTTGTTAATTTGTCTTCTGGACTTATAAATATGTTACATAAAAAAATAAAAAAAAAATTAAAAAGACTTTAAAAGTGAAACATGAACGGAAAATCATGCATCAGGCATATGTTATAAAACGTTTTAGAACGCTAATAGTATATATTACTAAGACATATATATATGTTTTCTACAACAAAATGAGATAAATAAAAAAGGAACTAACAAAAAATAATCCAGAAAAAATCCGTTTTTAGCAATTGCTGTCCATAACCGGTAATTTATGCAAAGTATTTTCTGTAAACCCTGAATATAAACTATATAATTTATACTCAATAAATACACTAAATATAGACTAAAATATACACTAAAAATTTGATCTTTTAAAAATTCATACTATACAGCAAAACGCACCCTCAGATAATATCGACCTCTATTGGTACTTTAACGGACTTATTTTTATTTGTCTCAGTAAAGGAATGATAAATGCTATGGTCTCTATAATCCATAGAAAGCATGAAGGGAACAATGTTTTTTCCGTTACGTTAGAATCATCATAGCATCATTAAAAAGCACAACAAAAAGAGCAAACAATTTTTCCCCTTAGATAATAATGTAATGGAAAATTTTTGTGATACTTTGTAAACTACAAATGCTACTTATTGTATACACTACGCAGTCCGTCTCAATGATGTATATCAATCTCATTATGACAGAAATTTTCTAACATCAATAAAGAGCATATGCTACAACATAAGAGAATTATTTTTTGTATTCATGTAAACGAACTATAAATGATACACACGTTATTTTCAAAACCGAATGTTCTATAGAAAACCTCCCAAAATTATAAAAATATCATGACAATCGGAGTATAATTACAAGAGTAAAAACACGGAGGGAAAGACATAAGACAGACCGACAAGTAGACGGCTGACCGACAAAAACCGGATATTATATAAACACTTTTTATCTGTATTGGGATATTTTAAAATACGAGAATTTTCGAGAGTGATTTTTACTTTTCGTGTTATATTTTAAAATTTTCAAAAGAAAAAAAAATAATGAAGGAAATTTATTAAAAACATAACTAAAAATCATATATTGAAAGAAAGTTTATATATTATATATTAACCTAAACATAGCAACTTATGAAAAAATCGAGTCTATGGACTGTGTGTCTTGTTATGTGCGGGTAGGGATATATAGTACAGCACAAACATTTTGATAATCTGCTGATGGAATGCCGTAGAAATACGCGGTTTGCTTTTCTTTAGTTATGTTATTTTTTTAAGTATTTTATTTGCTGAAAAATATAAATGCATATTTTATAGATTTCGACTCCAGAGCATCTTAAACATAAAAACGTGAAACTGGCAGTTATGGCTCTTAAAGTAATTAGGAACCGGATAACTCTTATAATTATTATTCTTTTATTTAACTCAAACTGGTTTTTGTAGGTAAAGATGGAGTTTTGAAATATATTTTTAATCCACTTCCGGTTACTCTAGAATTATAAAAATGACGTTCAGAGCTGTGTTTCTCATGACTCTTCATGTGTTTCTCAGTACTCTTCTGGTCCGACTTCCAGTTTTCGAAGAATTTACACGTTTATGGGTCAAATATCCCCAAAAACATGTTTATACAAAATGTCTGTCTGTTCTTTGGTCTGTCCGTGTGCCATCGAAAAGTGAAGTGTATGAAGTTATGCATAGAATTAAACCAAGTTTTTCCTGTATGCATTTGGCTGCGGTAAGCAGGTCCTCCTTCAATTTAAAAATATTCTGCTCGAAGAAGGCGCTGTAATAACAAATTTTGTGGCATCGAAAAGTGCATGAATTTATTCATAGAATTTACACTAACCCAATTTTTTGTGTATGTTTTCGTCTATGTCCAGTAGGTTCTCCCTGAATTTGGAAAAAAAATGCCGGAAGGGGTCACTGTAATAGCGATGTCTGAGCCAGTTTCCTTATTGTACCATCGAAAATTTTATGACGTTATGCATAGAACTGAACCAATTTTCCGTGTATGTATTTCGCTGTGGCCAGGAGTTTCATCATGAATTTGAAAATATTCTGCCGAAAGGGGTTGCTGTAATAGCAATTTTTATGACGTTTTGTCAAGTTTACCAACGAATTAAAGTTACGAAAAGAATTGAACCAATTTGGCTATGGCCAGCAGGTACTCCTTCAATTTAAAAATATTCCGTCGGAAAGCGAGGCTTTGATTGGTAGCCATTTTTTTTTATAATTTTCTCGATTTTTCGTTTACTGTTATCTATCGGCGGCTCGTGCAGCGACGGGAACTCGCGTCCTGCTAAGCTGGCTAACAGCTTATGCACAACAGAATAACGAAAAACTATTGACTTTAATAAATATCACGATCGAGGTTAACTGCTTTTTCACCGATTAATTGACTGAAGCAAAAATTTAAGATGAAAATAGAAGTTGGCATTGTATTGAACTAATAATATTGTAGTATTAACATCAGTAACTACTTTTTGAAATGTTAAGATGTAAGAGATAGAAGGAAGTTTTGGAATTGGCACATCCAACTAGTTTTCTTTCCTGCTGCCATACATAAAAAATATAAATAAAAAAAATTCGCATTTTTTACGCATTCACTTACTTGTGCTAAACTTAATATAAAAAATAATTTGCTCAATCCTATTTAGAGAGCACAGTAAAACAGTCAGAGCTAAATATTTCTAATGCGGTTATTTTCTCAACCATTTACTTAGGTGTTATTGTTATCCTACTAAAAAATGTTAGACGAAACATTTGCAACTACAATACATTTCTTTGTTACAGATAGAATAACAATACATTTATTTACACTGTTCTAATGAGAATTGTGAGATTTCCATAACAGTATTTTTTCCCTCTTCACCTGCGGCAGGTATGGGGAAACAGTGCAATTACCCCCTGATTTATCTCGGGGCAAACGATGAAGTGGTTAATCTAATTATTCTTGTAAATATTTTGGAAAGAAAGCTTTAACTACCGATTTATTAAATCAATTTTAATTAAAAAAATTATCAATAAATCAAATTATACTATGTTTTTTTTATTATGGATATCTGAGATATTAACGTAAATAATTATTTAGGGGAAAAATTTTTTTAATTCAAAATGCTGGTTATAAACCGTTAAAACACGATGAGCATTTTTCCCTTTCTGTCACATAATCCATTTTCACGAAGTGAGGGTGAATATTCAGAATAAAAAACGAAGCATATATAGATAAGTAAAATAAAACTTTATTGAATAAACGTTCATCTATAATATAGATTTTATTACTAAGTTACACTTGTCCTAGTTGTCATAAAGGAAAACAATATTACAAAATTAGTAAAATAATTATTTTTTAAATTCAAAGAATATTATCTACACCAGTCCTTCCGTTATAGTATTGTATACTGTTCATAATTGTTCCTAAGCGGCAGCTGTTATTAGTCTGCCATCCAGTTTCTTAGTGTCTAGCTTAAAAAAAAAATAACTTTTCAATTTGAAATCACGATGTTTTTATCACTACATTTATAATTTACCAATCAGACAATAATTTTCATCCGTGTCATAAATGTAACACATTGAAATTTTTGAATATTTTATCCCGAAATGAGCATAAAAATTCATGAACAAATCTTCTTTTGAATTAAAAACGTTTCTTCTCAAGTTTTAAAGTTTTTCATCTGTCCCTGCACTAAAAGTGAATAAATTAACATATGTTTATTGCTGCTTAATGCCAATAGTACTTATAAATACCATTTAAAACATAAAATAATGGGAAATATTTATTTTAATTAAACAAATAAAAATTTTCTCAGAATTTAAAAAATAGTACCAATTTTGAGATGCTTCACAAAAGAAACTTATATTCGCTCATTACACAATAAAATGGAAGATACAATGAGATGCATACGCACGAAATTACCTTCCTAAAACATTCTCAGAACTAGTAGTGCTTTCTAACGATCAGTATTTAATGATTGTAACGTACCGGGAATAGTGCTTCAAACGGATATTTTTTACAGGAATATGATACTACTCGTACTTTAAAGCACAGTCGGAAAATTAAGGGATAAATCAGTCAATTTTATCCAGATAACGATGATCGTGACATGGTGGATACACTGTTAAAAATGTAGCAGCATTCTGGCAGGTCATTCGACCGTTTTGTTTTTGAAAAAACGGTTTCATAACCATAATTTAACTATATTCTGACCATAAAATGGCCAATGATATGGTCAGAATAGTGTTAAATTCATGGTTGTGTAACCGTTTTCGGAAAAAACGGTCAAATGACCTGCCAGAAGGCTGCAAATTTTTAACAGTGTAGGGTGCACAGAATTTATTATTAGACGTACGACGCAGGGCTTAGCTTGCGCCAGAGCCCACCGGAGCACGGCTCCGCTACTTCTCTGTTTTTAGTAAATATCTAAATATTGGTCGAGATTCACCGGAGCTCATAGTTACAGGGCTCCGGAGCCCAGTGCAATAGCTCTTCCGAAAAACCGAAGCCTTTTCCTTTCTTCCCATCTCCAAGTTTTTGCATTCTTTTTTACCAAAACGTTTATATGTGGCGTAATGAGTCGCACACGTAGGAGATGGAAATAAAACGGACTCAATTTTTATATCAGTTTTTGGGCTTGAACTGACTCGAACTCAATCTGTATTCCATTTAAAATTTTATTTATTTGTGAATTTAAAAAAAAATTCTTCCTTTAAAATTACGTATTATATTCTATTTTAAATCATTTTAAAATGCTATTTTGGTCAGAATGAAGGGGAAACAGAAATCGCGTTTTTCTATTTCAAATTTATCTCGGTGACGTATTGATACGCGCCACGCTAATTTGAACCAATGAATTTGATTTCAGTTCGATTTTCTTATGTGACAGTAGGATATATTTTTCTTTATTGCATGGGTTTTTTAAAATTTTATTTAGCTATCTAACCTAAAAAGAATATTTTCTGTTTTAGCCAATGAGCATCAGCTTAAGGTTTTGTTTGTTTGAAATTTTTGTTTTATATTACGTACAAGTATAAAAAGCACGTTTGTGATCGTTTATTTTGTATCATTCACGGTACCCATGCTAAGGTTCTGCTCTGCACATTTACAAAGTCACTTTCATTTGTAACTAGATATAATTGCCATGTATTGTTTACTGATAGAAAGCAATCGAGCAGTGTTTCCCCTTTTTGTATAAAAGCACCGATTCTTTCCGATAACGGTGTCAAATTTTTAATTTAATCTGATTTTCAGTTACTCACCACAAAAAATTGTTATGCGGAAAGAATCGGTTATAGTTTAAGATATGCACCTTTTATAGGAAATTGTAAAACATTGTTCTATTCTTCAGCATATAAATATTAATATCTGTAAATTGCATTCATTTTTTCTTAAAAATTCATAGCTGCGATCTATCTCTTTTCGTGTTAACACTTGTTCCTAATCCTAATCCTAATTGCAGAATTCTGCAATTAATTAAGATTAAAATTAGACGAAGATTACTATTCAGAAGGAGTGATAACTAAAATGTGGGATAGTTGACAGCTAAGTATATGCTGATAGATATATTTTAAGTTTTATTTTGCTAATGAAAGAAAAATACAAATATAAATAAGTGCGAGTAGTAAGTCAAAATTACCTCCACTTCTAACCATATCACGATATTAAGATATTTATTTGCTTAAAACACGTTATAAAAACACATTAAAAGTAAATTAAAAATCTATATTTACATGTTTCAACTCATTTTCTGAGTCGTCATCAGACTGTATAACATAAAATTACAAATGCATATGAAAAATGGAAAAAAAATCATCGAATATAAAGAAGTAATCATATAACGCTCCCTACATTTTCGCGATTGCTCGTGTTCCCTCTATGTTGCGACGCCGTAATTTGTCCAATCATTCAACCCATAAATTCAGGATACGAAAAGATAATGTATCGTTACAAACTCCTGAATCTCTTACATAAATTTCAATGGACTCTCTTATGAATAATTGTAAATAAAAATTAGACCTGTAGATTATTTTACTCTCGTTAAAAAGTATGTTAGTATTTTCTATTTGATTTAGCCGGGATAAAGCAGTATTACCTCTGTCATATTTTATTTCCGCTATACAGGGTGTCCGGTCTCAACGGTGATTAATGGCTAATTCCTAAACAGTTAGTCATAGACATATAGTTCCAAATACAAAAATGTTTTAAATCAGGTAAAGAAGTATTTTAAAAGCGATTGGGTCAATAAAAACATTTCTTTAAAAATTACGAAATTTAAATTTTCATACGGTCTCCCAGTACTATAAGTTATAGTTAGTAAACTTTTCCCTTTACACTGACAAATAATACAAAAAAGTCCTGTTATTCTACGATTAAAATTGACCGAGTAATAGCTGTTTAAAGTTGGAGCATATTTGAAAAATGTTTTAAATCAGGTAAAGAAGTATTTTAAAAGCGATTGGGTCAAAAAAAAAAAACATTTCTTAAAAAATTACGAAATTTAAATTTTTATACGGTCCCTCAGTCCTATAAGTTATATTTAGTAAACTTCTCCCTTTACATTGAGAAGCAAGACAAAAAAGTCCTGTTATTCTACGATTAAAATTGACCGAGCAATAGCCGTTTAAAATTGGGGCATATTTTTTCCAGCAAATTAGAGGTCATTCACAAATTTAGTCGAAATATAATTTCGTCAGATATATTAAAAAATAGTTGAGGGTAAAATTAACATTGAAATATAAATTTCAAAACTTTAATCACTCTGACATATTAATGCAAAATATACAGTTTGTAATAAACGTATAATAAGAAAGAAAAAACAGAATTTTTGTTAAATCAAATGATGCTATATTAACAGCCTCAATTCTTTACAAAATGATACGTATTTTAAAATATTATTAGATTGCACTAGACTGTAAAAATTAGGTTATGTCATGTTTCTTAGCTTTTGATAATTGATTCTTATGTATTCTGTACAGCTTAATCCGAAATTGAACTTCATTTTTATCCATCACGGATTTTTCGCAAATTGCAAATTTCAAAGTTAAAAAGTTCAAAGTTAAAATTGAATCTCCTTCCCCATCTCATCGGACCACTCAGCTGTTTAGCTGTAAGAATCACAGGATAAGCAAAAATATCGAATAAATTATTGAATAAAATAAAATAAAAAATATTTTACATATATTTTATAGTATGAGAATTTCGCTATATTTTAACTTACACATTTACGATTTGCAAAAAAAATTCTAACGTGGTGGTTAAAAATGAAGGTCATTTTCAGATTCAGTGCTAAAAAGTACGTAAAAATCATATATCAAAAGTTAAAAAACATAACCATCTCCTCTACTTTATAGTATCCGATTTTTGTTATTCTTTAAATTTGGCAATTTATGATTTCCAAAATATTCTGACAGGATGGTTAAAAATTAAGATAATTTTCGGATTCAGTGCTAAAAAATACATAAAAGTTAAAAAAACCAACGCAGCCTTGTATTATCTAATCTAAAACTTTTTTTTTAATTTCTTGGCGGTAATCTATCCGAAATTTTTTGTGTTACCCTGTAAAATAAGTATAAATGGTAACCACAGGAAATCATAATAATATTAAATGGTTATAGGATTTGCGCCAGTATGTAAAATGTAATCTCGATCGGATATTTTAAAGTGAGTTAAAGTTCGATTACAAATATTGAACTAGAAAATCATACATACTATCGTTGAAGTAACATAAAAACATATAAAAATAACATAATTTTTGTTAAAAGAAATCATAAAAGAAACAGTCTCAAATCCTGACAAAATAAAACATATGTTATTTTAGCCAATCTGAAACTTAATAAATGTTATTTTAATCGTAATACTTGTACGATTTTTTTTTAAAGCGCGGATACACATGAAATAAGATCTTCGAATACTTTAAGCACTTGGTATGTGCCCCTCAAAGCCAAGCCGAACTGATTTGTTTTCAGAGCAGAATAGTGGCATAAGTCATGCATTTTTAAAGTTTCATAACTCGCTCAATTTTAGTGTTATATGAATGGGACTTTTTTTTTGTCTTACATGTCAGTGTAATAGGAAAAATTTACTAAATATAACTTATAGGACAGGGGGACCGTATACAAATTTAAATTTCTTACGAAATTTCTTAAATTTTTTAAGAAATGTTTTTATTGACCCAAATCACTTTTAAAATATTTCTTTGCCTGATTTAAAACATTTTTGTAATTGGAACTATATGTTTATGACTAACGGTTTAGGAATTAGCCATTGGACGTCGTTGAGACCGGACCCACTATATGTTCTTTACATCTGATATAGAATTTTCGTTGGGTTATACCTATATAATGATTTATGATTCCTCCCTCCCTAATAAATAGAATCATATAAACTCCTGAGAGGTCATCTCTATTAATAGGATTAATTTTAGTATTTAAAAGCATCTTTAATTTCGGAGGCGGCTTCGCAATCAAACATATACCAAAATTTCTTAAATGATTTTTTATATGATCAAAGTGACCCGGGAAATAATTTGCTACAACCCTTTTCATATTAACTTCATTAATAGTTTTATTTTTGTTTTTAGAAGTATCAAAGGAACTATGAATCAATTTGTTAATTAATTTTCCTGATATCTATTATCACTAGCACTACGTTTAATTTTCTCTAATTCATCCCCCAGATTTATATCGTAAGAAATCTTGAAAGCACGATTAATGAGGAACCTGAAGGTGGATAATTTATAAGGCATTGGGGTGCATGCATCGGAAGGTATAACGTTTAAATCCGCGATAGGTTTTCGGTAAACTGAACGAATTAATTCATTCCCCTTTCTCTGTAACTCAGCATCTAAAAAAGGTAATTTCCCCCCTGTTTCTAGTTCAAAAGTAAATATAATATTATTGTCAAGTTCATTTAACTGCTGTATGAAAATCATTAACTCATCTATATTACCTCGCCAAACAATAAAAATATCGTCTACATAACGTAACCATACTAAAGGAACTACCTCAAAAGTGCTGAAAAGTTTAGATTCGAGGGGGCGTAATTAATTCGTTCAGTTTACCGAAAACCTATCGCGGATTTAAACCTTATACCTTCCGATGCATGCACTCCAATGCCTTATAAATTATCCACCTTCAGGTTCCTCATTAATCGTGCTTTCAGGATTTCTTACGATATAAATCTGGGGGGATGAATTAGAGAAAATTAAACGTATTGCTACTTATGATAGATATCGGGTAAAATTAATTAACAAATTGATTCAGAGCTCCTTTGATACGTCTAAAAACAAAAATAAAACTATTCATGAAGTTGATATGAAAAGGGTTGTAGCAAATTATTTCCCAGGTTACTTTGAACATATAAAAAATCATTTAAAAAATTTTGGTATATGTTTGATCGCGAAGCCGCCTCCGAAACTAAAGATGCTTTTAAATACTAAAATTGATCCTATTAGTAAAGATGACCTCTCGGGAGATTATATGATTCCATTTATTAGGGAGGGAGGAATCAAAAATCATTATATAGGTATAACCCAGTGAAAATTCAATATCAGATGTAACGAACATATAGCGGAGATAAAATATAATAGAGGTAATACTGCTTTATCCCGGCTAAATCAAATAGAAAATATTAACATACTTTTTAACGAGAGTAAAATAATCTACAGGTCTAATTTTTATTTACAATTATACATAAGAGAGTCCATTGAAATTTATTTAAGAGATTCAGGAGTTTTTAACGATACATTATCTTTTCGTATCCCGAATTTTTGGGTTGAACGGTTGGACAAATTACGGCGTCGCAACATAGAGGGAACACGAGCAATCGGGCAAATGTAGGGCGCGTTATATGATTACTTGTTTATATTCGATTATTTTTTTCCATTTTTCATATGCATTTGTAATTTTATGTTATACATTCGATGAAGACTCAGAAAATGAGTTGAAACATGTAAATATATATTTTTAATTTACTTTTAATGTGTTTTTATAACGTCTTTTAAACAAATAAATATCTTAATATTGTGATATGGAAAGAAAAATACTTTAAATTTTGCAAGTAATGTACGAAATATAAAAATGCAGATTGGAGTGATAGGGGGGTGGCGGTACGGTTGTTGTACCTGTACCACAGAATATTAGGGCTCCGGTACTTATTTTGTTAGAAATTAAGTCCTGCCTACGAGTAATTTTGAACAGTAAATATTTATCCTATAATATTCTTAAATACTTACAGATGAGAACAGCTATGAGTAAAATATAAATATCTATAAAATATATATATATATATTTATCAAAAGTTTTCTAAGGAATTGTTTTGTTAGTGATTATATCTGGAACTTTATCACAGACATTTAAAAACTAATAAAACAAAAAACCCAAACAAATTATGTCATTTTATGTGGGAAATTTGAATGTATTACTTTTATACTAAGTCCACAAAGTTTCTTTTAGAAAATAATAATAATAATAATATTAACGGAAAATATGTTCATACATGTCTGGAATTGCTCCTCTGAAAAATCAAATGTCCCCCTGTGAATGCATGTCTCACGTGGGGAACTACTTGTTTTAAAGATACATGTATAGTGTGTGACTTGATTATATATGGTCAAAATATTGTTTATGATTGGATTTTAAAGTCTCTACGATTGAACTAGAACTATTAAACTTTTAAGTGATTCCTTGTGGCCGAGTTTAGAATTTGTTGTTGTTGTAATGTGTATTGAATACGCAAATATAGATGAATATTTGTTTTTGTTATAATTCATTGACATAATATTAATTATTTAGTTCTTTGGGATTTTAATATTGTCTTTTAACTAAGAATGGAAATTTTATTAATAGTACAAAGTTTTCATTTAATAATAACAATTCATTATCTTTCATCACTGGACAATCGTGGTAATCATAACGTAAAGGTGTACCTATAACACCACATTCACTATTTTAAGCATCGTATGTATTCGATATACATAAAAATATTAGGAAGATTCTGTGCCCTGTTAAAAAGTATGGTGCTATTGTATCAGTGACTATAAAGTTTTTTCTATATATTTTAGGTATAATGTAAAATGTTTAACGTACTGAGTCACTATCATGACAGATATTTTGTCATGATTCAGTAATATTTAATAAACATATCTCATTTAAAAATGACAAAGGATAGCACACTTCTGTATTATGGTATTGAATTGACTTTTCAAGGAGATCTTTTTTTTTTTTTTTTAATGAGGGAAAGGTGTTTGTCGAGGGAAATTTTTTTTTACTGTTGTCAAAACAAAGGATTGGCAAAATTTCTATTCTAAAATTTGAATTTCATCTATTTGCTGCTTAAATTTGAAACAGTAAAATGTAGATTCAGATAAAGTATATCTCTAATCATAAATAATATTACTAGGTTGAGCAAAAAGTTCTGGGAAATTTGTGAAAATTGCGTTATGTGCAAATTAACAACAAAAGCAACAAGGACTATTCCTCAAACTAGAGAGCATCATGGTCTACGACTTATTACCATCATTCTGCCAGATTCTGGATTTGATGGAAGTCCGGATTTTCTGGCGGATCCTTGGAATCAAAAACTCTTGACATGCTTCTTCAACTTGATTATATGATTCAAATCGATGGCCCTTGAAAAAAAATGGTTGTATTGATCGAAATAGGACATAATCCGATGGAGACACGTCTGCACTATAGGCGGGGTGTGGAAGAATTTTGACGCCACCCAACTGTGCTATATACGATACAAATATTAGATTAAAATTTTCCCAGAACTTTTTGCTCAACCTAATATAAGTGCCCAAAGGTGTGACTACTCTACTGTGAAAGCGGAACTAGCTTACTAATATATGGCGTCTTTCAACACTGAAGTAAAATCTTTTGAAACATATTTCATTTGCTACATCACATAAGCTTGACAAATTGCGTAGCCTAATTTTTTTCTTTTACTTTTTGATCTTCTGCTTTGTTAAGCTTAATGGAAGGTTTATTACGTTTGGTTGAAAAAATCATATCAGATAAAAGCATATCAACTAAAGAGACTTTTCTGTACACTATTCGTTGCATTTTAGATAAGATCCCCGATTTTGTTTAATCGAAAATATTCTAAAATTTGCTCCATGGGACGGAAAATATGTGTTGTCATCCCTCTATTGGGAGATTTTTTATTACACGATTCAACCACCCAAGATTATTTTTTGCGGGACATTCTGAAAGATTATAATATGCTCTGGAGCCAGTGATATTTTATATCAGCAATATATACATTTAATAAGTGTTATTATTTATTTGAATAAAATCTAAGTTTAAAAATAAAACATTTTTCTATTCAGATTACCGCATTTTAAACTTTTACATAAATAAATTCTTTAACATATGATGTTTCTAGTTTAAATTTAAATTGTATAGATGGAAGCACCAAACCATTTCTCCCGAATTCATGACAGTTACTTGGTAAAAAGAAAATAGATTATTCTGTCATGTTCTATCATGTCAGTTGAAATGTGATGGGTGTTTGTTTTGTGAAGTATTAATTGAAGAGCTGAGTGGAAGAACATGTTTTGCCTCATTTTCTTAAAATGATTTTATCGTTTGGACGAAGGTGTTATCAGGTATTCTATCACATGGTAAAGCCAAAATACCAAAGTTATATTTAGCTTCAAAGATTTAAGACATTATTCATTCATTAATATTTAATATTTAAATATTTAATAGTCCAAATAATATTAATAATTTTAATATTTAAAAATTAATATGAATAAGTTTTTTTGATAGAGTTTAGTACTACAACTGTTAATATTTTAAACACATTGTATCAAACACAAAATAAATCATTAAAATTGAGAACAGAAACTTTTACATCAAATTTCTTCATATGTAATTTTTGTAACTTAACATGTTCTTCCACTTAGCTCTTCAATTAAATGTTCACTATGTATTTGTACCCTCTCTTGATTTAAAGTTGTGATATTTATTAACTAATTTGGTATAAAAACATTTTAATGGCAACGCTGAATTTAAATGAAAGAATTTTACCGGTAAAATTGGACGGAAAATGATTGAGCCGAATGAAAATGGCTCAGGTTCCGATTTCAAGTTACTGCTGCAGTTTCTAATCCTGCAATGAGCTTATCATAGAATCTCGACAGAGTTTCTCACCAAGCAAAAGAAACAACAGTGCAATGAACCGTAAATGAAAGGAATTTCCGCCAATTAATGCCAAACGATATTTCAAAAACTTTTTAGTACTCTGTCAACTTTGTATTTTCCGGACTGACCAAAGCGGGGTTTTGACCCCTCTATATCTACGGTTCTATTTATGATTGAAACAAAATTCTTGTTTACATGGAATGGGGCGTGCCACGTGACACAGAAAACGAAAATAAAGTTGAATCCGGCCAATAGGTTTTTAGTAAATGGGATTTTAAAAGTGCTGTTTTTTGCACTTTTGACATTCTTGTTCTGACCAAAACTGTTGACAGGGCTACAGCAATGTGTAATTATCGGATTTTTACGCGGTTTACGCCATTAGAATTTTTTTTTTATGAGTAGTTCAAACCTTTGAAATTTTCATGTAAAAATATTAATTATTTTTTGATTTATACCAGTTTAAAGCCTCTTTGTTTTTGCAGCGTGGCGTGCGTAATATGTGAGGCATTCTCACAATCTTTTGACTTTTAAGTCCCGGAATAATAATTTTTATTTTAGTAAAAGAATTTTAGTAATACCCGCTAGCTTCTTATTATTGCAGCATGGCATACGTAATATGTGAGGCATTCTCACAATCTTTTTACTTTTAAGTCCCTGAAAAATAATTTTTACTTTCTTCTATCTTTGCAAGAAGAAAGTATTGGATTCGTGAAAAGTCGATCCGAGCAAGATAAAATAATTTCTATCGACACGCAACCGGAGTAGAAGCTGATAACAAAAAACCGAAATCTCACACGAACCAAATATGATAATCGAAAAAAATATTCTAAAGCCAATCCGAGTAAGACAAAATAATTTCCGTGAACACGCAACCGCAACTGAACCTAAGAATTCCATTAGAAAAAATCCGAAGTCTTACACGAACCAAATCTGAGACCCGACAAAAATATTCCAATGAACCATAACCCCATCCGAGCAAGACAAAATAATTTCCGTGGACACGCAACTCGACCCGAACATAAATTTTTTTGAAGAAAAAAACGAAATATGAACCGAACCTAATATGATAACCGACGAAAATAATCTAAAGAACCAAAACCCGATCCAAGAAACAAAAAATAATTTTCTTGGACGCAACACGACCCAAACCTAAAACTTCCATTAGAAAAAACCCGAAATCTGACACGAACCAAATCTGAACCCGATAAAAATATTCCAAAGAAGTATAGCCCGATCCGAGCATTACAAAATAATTTCCTTGGACAGGCAACCCGAACCGAACCTAAAAATTCCATTAAAAAAACCTGAAATCTGGCCCTAACCAAATCTGAATCCGAAAAAAATATCCTCAAAAACATAACCGGATACGAACAAGAGAAAATAATTTCCGTGGATGCAACACGACCCCAACATAAAAATGCCATTAGAAAAAATCCGAAATCTGACACTAATTAAACCTGAACCCGACAAAAACATTCCCAAGAACCAGAACCCGATCCGAACAAGACAAAATAATTTCCGTATACACGTAACCCGACCCGAACATAATTTATTTTTTGAAAAAAAAAACGAAATATGACCCGAACAAAATTTGATAACCGACAAAAATATTCTAAAGAATCATAACCCGATCCGATGAAGACAAAATAATTTCCTTGCAGACGCAACCCGAACCGAACCTAAAACTTCCATTAAAAAAAAACCTGAAATCTGACCCGAACCATATCTGAATCCGAAAAATTATCCCTAAAAACCATAACCCGATACGAGCAATACAAAATAATTTCCGTGAACGCAACACGACCCGAACTTAAAAACACCTGTAGAAAAAACACGAAATCTAACACGAACAAAATCTGAACCCGACAAAAATATTCCCAAGAACCATAACCAGACCCGATAAAGACAAAATAATTTCCATGAACACGCAACCCGACCCGAACCTAATTTTTTTTAAAGAAACCCGAAATATAACCCGAGCCAAATATGATAACCGACAAAAATATTCTAAAGAACCATAACCCGATCCGAGCAAGACAAAATAAGTTCCTTGGACACGCAACCCGAACTGAACCTAAAAATTGCATTAAAAAAAACCCTGAAATCTGACCCGAACTAAATTTGAATCCAAGAAAAATATCCCCAAAAACCATAACCCGATACGAGTAAGACAAAATAATTTCCGTGGACGCAACACAACCCGAGCATAAAAATTCCATAAAAAAAACCCGAAATCTGACACGAATCAAATCTGAACCCGACAAATAAACAATTCCAAAAAACCATAATCCGATCTGAGCAAGGCAAAATAACTTCTGTGGGCACGCAACCCGATCCGAACCTAAAAATTTAGTTTGAAATAAACACGAAATATGACCCGAACAAAATATTATAATCGACAAAAATAATCTAAAGAACCATAACTCGATCCGAGCAAGACAAAATAATATTCGTGGACACGCAACCCGACTCGAACCTAAAAATTCCACTAGAAAAGACCCGAAATCTGAACCGAACCGAACCAAATCTGAATCCGACAAAAATATTCCAAAGAATCATAACCCGATCCGAGATAGACAAAATTATTTCCGTTGTCATGCAACCCAATCCGAACCTGAAAGTTCTACTTGAAGTTAACCCGAAACCCGGGAAAAATTCGCCAAAAACGTAAAAAAAAAAATAAAATCAAAATTTTCGAATTTTTGGCCCTAATCGTTCATGAGCCCCCTACAAGCAACCCGTGTGCCAAATTTCCCAGCTCTGCACCCTATGGTTTCCGAGTTTGTGATGTTACTTCGATAGATACGCGCACGGATTTTAATTGGATAGATGTTATTGCATTCGACCCATTTAAGTTCTCTATTGTAAGGCGTCATTGAAGCATTTACGATTCGTTTACAGGGTCACATTACAACCGATAGATATTTACTGAGTCGCATGTATTTTAATGAATTTGTACCTTTTCAATCTCTAGACAATTTTAGGTTACTTGAAAGTTCAATATGAATTCAATTTGTTTATCTCAAGGCTCGACGATCCAGGTTTCTACTTTATGAAAAATGTTTCTGTTATCCACTTTAATAAAATGCTTCTAGATTTCAGCCCACACCCTTTTAAAATTCCAATACTATCGGTATTTTTGCTCACAAAATTTAGATAACAATTAAATGAACTTTTATTTTGCACGAAATCGGAATGATTTTTGACGAAGGTACTGCGCACAATAATCATCACCGAATGTCCTGCTGATATTTGAGGAGAAACTGGATTATAGAAACGTGCCAGTGGACCTCGGTTATGGAAAGATTCTACGTAAACACTTACGGAGGAACCACAGAACCGGCTCAGAAAGATAATGTAAGCACTTTAGTGAATCACAGAGTACTTATAGTCATGAAAACAATTGGACAGAACTTAAGGATCACTATTTATCATATTAAAATAAGCGGGAAAGTATTCAATTCTGTATTGCTTTTATATTAAAATGCAAGCAAATGCAAGGAATATACACTCAAATATTTTTTTAACATTCCAAACTTTGAAATTTATTCATTTTAAACCATTTTACAAAGGTAATACAGTGAGACTGGTTTTTTATTACATTTTTTTCCCTTTTTTACAATCCTTTTATATCAAATAAATTTTTGGCAGTTTTATTGGAATTTTTCTTTTTCTTTTCATTTAAAAAGATTAATAAGGGGATTTATTAAACTAATCGATTCTGTTATTTTGGACTTGGTAATTAAAGAATTTTATTTATATGCCATAAATAGCTTTTAGTTAATTTTTAATCAGATAATAGAGTTACTTAAAAATTTACAATTATGACTGAAAATAGGGAAAATCATTTCATAACGATGAAATATCGAATTCTGAACTTTTATTGAAATGAATTATAATTTATCGTATGAATGATCCGAAATATGTGAGAAAAATTTTGGAAAGTATATGACTTGTTATGTCCTGCTAGCCACGTAAAAAACAATTATGAATTTAGAAAGTACGTGCATTGAAAATTCAGAAAATCCAACAAGTGTTGGAGCTTATGAAAACATTTTCTAAAAAAAAGAGTCTTAATCAGATAAGCTGAGTTTCTGCCGCGCTTATCAGAGGGTCGTTGGATTTCAAAATTATAAAAGAACTAATTTTATTTAAAATTTACTTCAAGGACGCCCGGTGATAAAACAAATGCTCATTATTCAGTCTGTTTTTAAGTATTTACACATTTTGTGTAAAATGATGCGAATTTTGAAAATGTAATGGCAGTTTTTCAAAAGTTATTAAAATAAAATCTTTGCTGCATTAATTTATGAATCACTCTACACTCTGAAAAAAAACGGAATAAAAATCGGAGATTCTACTGGCAATCTAGACGCCAGTACTATTTCCGTATTTTTACGGGAAAATTTCCCCATAAATTACAGGAAAATGTCCGTTTTTCCGATTAAAAACGGAATTTTTTCTGTAATTTATGGGGAAATTTTCTGTGAAAAAACGGAAATAGTACTGGCATCTAGATTGCCAGTAGAATATCCGTTTTTTATTCCGTTTTTAGGTTTAGGTACTTCTTAAAAAGTAAAAACGGAACCATTATAAGATCACTCCTGTATCTGTCCGTCCGTTGTCTGTCACAGCCATTTTACTCGTAAACTATGGAACGTGGAAAGTTCAAATTCGAGGAAGTAATAAAGACCATTGACCCACATATTTTCAGATTAATAAACATTCATAAATATATTTAGTAAAAATGTAGGGGGGCAAATTAAGCTACTTGAAAAAAACAATCTTTTCTTTGTATATCATGTGGGGTATCCTGTGAAAGCTTTTTTAACGCTGAACTCAAAAATACATTCCTTTTAATTTTAGGTATTATATTTTTTAAAATATTGTCGAAAATGTAACGCAAAAATATGTTCCCCCCATCTAATTCCGAAACTACTGAAACTAAAATTATGAAAAAATTAGAGGTAGTAGATGTTAATGTATACCTTGCCAGAAAATTATAGCGATTATCCAAGGTCACATAGTTTTCGAGAAATTAGCATTTTTCTGTTATACACAAGTTTCGATTTACGGGCATTCAGAAAAATTGTTGAGCATCGCTGGATATACCTATCGTTGCAGAAGTATAAGAGCATTATTGATAATGAATTTCGAAAAAAATCATCAGTAATTAGCTGAGATATTAACCTTAAAGATAAGCCAGTTTGGACATACATAAGAACAGGGGCGGCGTACTCTATACCTAGTTAACATCTTTTAATCTATCTATATTATAAAGAACAAACATATCTGTGCGTAACGCATACGTCATTTTGCGAATGGCAACACTTGGAAATTTGAGATAAAATTTTGGTTTTGCAATTTTCTATACTGCAAATTTTTACTTCTAAACATCGCACATTTTAAATTTTAACACCGTCGTATAAGGAAAAAAATGCTCTTTTAAATGCAATTTGTTTGAAAGCTGTATTTCAATTTATTTTTGAGATATTAATTTTTTTGTAGATTTTAATACCATTTTTCTTATCGCGGCAACAAAAGCACCTCATTTCTACTGAAAGTCATTAAAAGTAAATGGAAAACAGTCGAAAATAGGAGATAATGTATCTTTTTATGTCATTTTCTCATAAAACCTGAAAAAAAAAGTTGAAATTAAAATATGGGCTATGTCAAGAACATTGTCTATTATTCCGTGATAATGACGTCATATGCATACTTTTCTATAGACGAAGTTTAAGACTGGATTGTAAAAGTAGATTGCTTTAGCGGATGCAAATGACGTCATTTTATAAAAAGCATGTATTTTAATTCTTAAAGCTGAATTATGTTTTGTAGAAGTGCGTCATTTTTGCAGCCCAGCTGCTTTGAAATTCTTCACAGGTGAAAATCCTCACTTTTGAATGTAATGTAATGTAATCGAAATCACACACTGATAAAACGCAGTGTTTTACGAAAATTTAGAGTGTCTTTATAAAAGAGAGGTGACATGCAAATAATACCGATTTAGATTACAGAAGATTATTTAGATTACGAAAGATTAATCCGTTTGCCCTTAAAACAAAATAAAGAGTTCATCATTTTCTTATGGCTAATATCCATTAAAATTAACTTGCCTATGAATAAATAAATAAAACAATATAAATAAAACAGAAATTTAACAGTCATGTATAAGCTTTGAAATTATCAGAATATAAAAGGATGCCATAAGTAGCAAAATCTTGGTCAAATAACTCTTAGTATGCGGCTATTAAGAAAATATTCCTTTTGATAAATTTCAAAAATTTATTTGATTGTATAAATCGCATTTTCCATATGAAAATTGCTTTTTTAATGTAAGTGGGTAATCTAAAAAATTTATTGCACATAAAAAAAATTATTACTTTTCAATTAAAAAAAAATGTTTTCACCTATATTCTTTAACCCGAGAAGCCCGGGTACGATCCCCTAGTATATATAAAAGAAAGTCTGGATTTCGCATTAATCAACGCGAAGCCAAAACTACTGAACCTAAAATCTTGAAAATCGGGGTAAAAATACTTCTTGTGACATAGAGTGCCGCTAAGAAAGGATTTTCCAAAATTCCACCCCTAAGGGGGGTAAAAAAGAGAACGAACTTTAAAAAAATTCCTCAAAAATCAGATTTTATAGTTATTTTTCAACTGATAACATATTTTGGTGTATTTTTGTATGCTGAATCGAATGGTACTAACTAAATTCTTTTAAGTCGAATAGTTCGAGAGATATTTAATATTTTTCGAATTTGACGATGTCTTTAGCGTCAAAACGTCAGATTTTCAAGTGATAATTTCTAAAAATGCATCCGTTACTATAGCAACGGAAATTTTCAAATAAACATTTTTGTTGATCAATTCCTTTGATTAAAAGAATTAAACGGTTACATCAACTGAAGGGGGAAAAATGTTAACGCATCGGGTAAAAAAAAAAAAAAAGTTACTGATTTTATTAAAAAAAAAAAAAAAAAAAAAAAAAAAAAAAAAAGCTTAAATAAAAAATTAACGTTATAAAAGAAATATTTCCGCATGAAGTGTCCATTTCCATTACTATAGTAAAGTATAAATTTTAAGAAATTAACAATTGTAATGTACTTGCAAACAAGTATTTTGGCGTCTAATTAAAAAAAAATATGCAATAGCTCATCTCTATAATAACGAGTTGGAACACGACTAAAATGTTAGAAAAGAACTTCAAATCGAATTTGTAATAAACCTACAAAAATAATTACAATAAAAAATTCATCTGACATTGGTTATCTCACTCTTAAAACAAATCATATTTTTAACCTAAAATTACCAAAATATTATTTCCACAAACTTCAACTGCTTAAATTATTGAAAAATTAAACTCAATTAGAACACGTAATCAAGATGAGTAATTATGATGAATTTATCGATTGAGGCTCTTATGTTTGTTTTTACGGGATGAAAAATCAGTAATAAGGATTTCGCTTTGTCACATTATAAAATCCCCTTCCCCCCCTATAAAGTCTAAACTGTACGTTATTTTCATATTCTCATAATTTACATTACTCACCACTCAAATTCACAATTTGAAAGTATTCTAATGCGCAATACATTATTAATGAATGTATTTCCAAACTTAAAGTCACGTTTGTCTGATACAACTTTTCATTTGAACATTCGCCCAAACTTTAAGTTCTAATCTCAATACCCGCGAAAAAAAAAATCAGAAATTTGCCTTGTCAAATATTTAGTTTTATCAAAATAAATGATCGTATTGTTTTAAATGTGACATAATTTTTACTCACTGAATCATTTTGCCTAGCGTCTCAAACTCAGTATCAGCGTAATGTAAAAATATTGAAATGTAACTGATTTATGAATAAGAATGCATGTTCTTTTTTAACGTTTGACATCATTTTCTGTTAAAAAATTATAAAAAAGTTACTTTTATTTGTAATGTGAAAATGGCATCAATAAGGATATAATCAATAAAAATAATAAACCATGACTATTTTCCCTTTACTTTCAATATAAATGAAGTACTTCAGTTGCCACGATTACAAAATTTGTATTAAAAACTACAAAAAAAAAATTAATATCTCAAAAATAAATTGAGATACAGCTTTCAAGCAAAAAGAAGTTACTTTTATTTGTAATGTGAAAATGGCATCAATAAGGATATAATCAATAAATATAATAAACCATGACTATTTTTCCTTTACTTTCAATATAAATGGAGTATTTCCGTTGCCACGATTACAAAATTTGTATTAAAAACTACAAAAAAATTAATATCTCAAAAATAAATTGAGATGCAGCTTTCAAGTAAATTGCATTTAAAAGAGCATTTTTTCCGTATACGACGGTGTTAAAATTTAAACTGTGTGATGTTTAAAAGTTTAAAAATTTGCCGTAGATATAATTGCAAAACCGAAATTTTATTTCAAATTTCAAAGGGTTGCTATTCGCAAAATGACGTATGCGTTACGCACAGATATGTTTGTCCTTTATAATATAGATAGATAGCCTAAATCATGTGACTGTCATCAATAGTTCCGGGTTGACCGCTTCACTTTTTATATGCCAAACAGCCAATTTGGTAATTTAATGTTAGCCGGACACAGGTGATAAATCGCCAAATATTGTTCCATGGCCATCATATCATCAGTATTATAGTAGTCCATCGCATGCGACTGTCATAAACAATTTTTCAAGAGGTAAATTAAAACAAAGCTTTCATTTTAAAATTAAATGTCATAGTTTATAGTATTATTTGTTATTTTTTTATCTTTTCTTTTCATTCTTTTCTTTTTCTTTCTTTCTTTCTTTTTTTTTTTTTTTTTTTTTTTTTTTTTAAGAAATAAAAGAAAATTGAGAGTCATAAACTTTAATCATTTCAGTTTTAAATTAAAGTTATGTATTTTAAATAAAATGAGTGAAAGTAATGAAATTAAT
Source organism: Maratus speciosus (assembly GCA_963932465.1). NCBI lineage: Eukaryota > Metazoa > Arthropoda > Arachnida > Araneae > Salticidae > Maratus > Maratus speciosus. The sequence goes on along the minus strand of OZ010800.1, from coordinate 261,030,031 downwards.
GAAATGAGAAAAAATACGACGGGTACAATGTTTGGCGATATATCACCTGCACTTGGCTAACATAAAAATGCCGAGTTCATGATTTCTGTATCAGAATCTTCCAATTTGGCGAAGGATTGAGCAAGGAAATTAAATTATGAATAAAAGTAACATGATACAATGCTTAGCATAGATTTAAAGGAGACCAAACTGGTCGCCAAGGGCGGCTAGTGTAATATAAAAATCCGCAGAATTTACTTGGTTTCTTTGTTCCGTCGAATTAGCAAATCACGTGAGCAATTTCTGAAGTATCGCATATGTATGCGCACGTTATAAAAATAATTTAATTTTTTTTTAAACTTCTGTTTGAGTGTAAATAAAAGTGCTAATTTGTTGTTCCAGCAATATTTTTGGTTAATCGTTGAATTGTATCGCTAAAGATTGTGTTATTATGCAGTAGATGTGGTTTTTCTAATAGTAACTTACCGTTGCTTAACTTTGCATTTTATTAATTTCAAAGAACTAAACTATTATAATGGAACTCTAAAGTAAAGGAAGGTATGAAATTATTGGTCCAGCAGTTTTTTCGGTGATCGTCACAAAAGTTTATTTTGTTAGGAAAGTAGATGTGTTTTCAACACAGATATGATATACATATTGGCGCGATTTTTTTTCCGACGCCAATTTGGCGAAAACCTCGTTACCATATCATCTATATCTTGGCTACCACATCAAGCAAAATAACGACAGTTTGGCGCCAGTTAAGTTCCCGGTGCGTATGTGACATCGGCGTCAGAAAAAAATCACGCCAATATGGGGCGTATATGACATCTGTCCCGCTATCATAATGGTTGAAGAAGTTGTTGTAATTAATGAAATACAGAACCTTTACTTTTGCCGAATTGTAAACATCCCTGGATTGATCATTCTCAAAATTTTACCTGGTATTCATTCTTTTAACCTTCGCCTACATTATTAAATAGCTTTTGATCTTATATTCATTATAAGAAAATTAAAAAAATATATATATATTTATCAAACTTGTGCTTTGTCCTAAGGTGTACCACCAGGTAGGGCACTTTGGGGCAGTTAAAAATAGACCTAAAAAGTTCAATAATTAAATTACAATATACATGGCATTGTTTGTTCAAGAAACGAAATTTATTTAAACTGAAAGGATATTTTATATGATAAAATTTTGCAGTAACTATCTGAATATTGACAGCATGAATTGCTGCATTTTTATTTATTTATTTATTTATTTTTTGTGTGTTCTAAATTTCTAATCTTTGCCATTGATAGGGCTAGTGACTTCTTAAAAGAAGAAATAACTATTAACAAATACATGTCTTATAGATTAAATAAAAAATGTTTTAAACACAATATATTTTTGTCAAAATATTTCGAATAAAAGTTAACTAGTCTTATGGTGTCTCATGGTTCCCACATGTGCATAATGTGTTAGCTAAGTGTATAGAGCAACTTTTGCGAAAGTCTCAAAAACAGAGCTTCAAAATTCTGAAAATATTCGTTGATAGAATAAGCTCGAAATCCGTTGTTTCCAAAATGAAGCAAAAATATAAGGGGCTGTATCGAAATACAGTAGTACGTGCAATATTGTGTATGCTATATTGGCACTAATTAATGGATATATGAATACAACCCCTCATATTTTTGCTTCATGGGAACAACGGATTTTGAGTTTATTCTATCAACGGATATTTTCAGAATTTGAAAACTATGTTTTTGAGACTTTCACAATAGTTGCTTTGTACACTTAGCTAATACATTATGCACGTTATATTTTGAATGCATTCGCGCATGCGCAGTGAAATATTTTTTAGTAAACCTGTTCATTTTTCATCCATTATTTTTATTTTTTAATTCCGATTGCAGGGAATTTGTTAGGAAAGTGCAACCCTAGTCTTGTCACTGTACATCCATATATTCCTATTTAACATTTCCTTTTGATTAAACCAATTGAACCCACTTACTTTTATTTAAAACAGCTTACTTATTCTTCTTTTTACCTCCTTAAGTTTCTTATATTCATATATTATATTCAAAGTAAATCTATAAATCTAATGAATAATTTAATTAAATTAAGTTTCCTTTTATTTACCTGTTGAAATAGTCCTCCATCTAACTGCATTTTCTTAAAATTGATTTCGCCCATTTGGAAATACATTTGTTTATGTTTGTATTACGATATCTTTCTTTTCCCTCTTTGACTTCAAAGTTGTTTTTCCTGTCTCTACTAGAGGGCGTAAGCAGTTCGATACGATCGTGATTTGCTTATGCAAATCCGATGTCGTCACTTTGAAACTTCTAGAAGCATGTTGTCAAGGCCGTGAGAGGGCGTTGTTTAGCGATGCGTGGAAGTCTGGTTTTCGTTCGCCCGGGACAGATATATGCTCGGACTTTCAAGCCTTCGTGGCACTTCACTTATTTTAGTCAAGAGGAGCATGTGAGCAGTGGCAGTTATCTAAATGAATTCTCCCTTTTGCCGGTTTCTGTATTTATCGTGCGTTGGCTTTTGTTGAACGAAGTTATTAGCTATGAGTTAGTTCATCTTTTCGGCATTTTAACATTTGAAATGAATTCTGCAGTGTAATGAATGTTAAGATTGTTTAAGTAGTGACTTTTCCTACATGTGTTAGCCGAATCAAAATGGAACTTAAACGGAAAATCAGCTTGCATTTCGTCGGGTATATTGTCAAGATGGTAAAACACCGGTGCCATTGTTTTTCGCTCATCTTTCTGTGAAGGCTTCCGAAGTAGTTATGTTCACGTTTCTTCAAGTTGCTCTTTTTAGTACGTATGAAGGTATTTTCATAGCGTCGTGAGAACTTTGGGGAAGTGATATAATCTACTGGTTGATAATGAAGCTTCAGTGACATCGTGAACTTTCCTATGCAATAAGTGATGGCATCTTTCTGAGTATGTGATACGAGCTGTGATATTCTTACCTCTTGTTGTGTTATGGGACATTTTTACGGAGGTTTAAGCACTGTTAAATTCAGTTGAGTCATTTTATTTAATTTGTTAATGAATATATATTTCTCTTATAATATGAGTTTATTTATATGTTGTTTTTGTTTTTTGAGCTTTTAATAAATATGTTTAGTTTTTTTTTTAAATCATTGTCATCATTTTTTAAACCACCACAGTAATTTAAATTTATTTTTCAATTAAATTTAGTTCAGCAAATCAATCTTAAGTTTTTCTTTTATCGGGGTTGTAAAAACTCTGCGTTAGCTTTCTGCATTAGGTAACTCTCATTCCAACCCCCAGGAAATACTTTATATTTCCTGACAAATGGATTATGTGCTTCTGTCAATAACATAGCCTGTTTAATAATTAAAATATAAATATATTCAATTTTCTTTAATATAATAAAAAAATTTATAATGGTTTAATTGTATAAAAACGCATTTTTTTTAATAAGCTTTTAAGTTTTCTGATTAAATCAAATTTTGATAAATTTTATGATTTAAAGTTTGCCGTTTTTGACCTTGACCGGTCTGGCGTTTTCATGTGGTGGAAGTTTAATTTCGGCCCTGTAGGATATTAGCGATTATTTCGAGGTGGGGGGGGGGGGGGGTGAGATTACGATGACGTTTGTTTTTAGTTTTTAATATTTTTATATCTTTATTTCTTTAAGGTTTATTTTAATTAAAGTTAATGGTTTTCTTTGGTATATTAGAAAATATTTTTAATATAATGGAATTTTCTTGAATAGTTAAGAAAAATAGTTCAGATTTAAATAGAGTTTTGAGAATATTTAAGTTTTTCGGATATTTAAATGATGTTTTAAGACATTTAATGAAAGTTAGGTGAATATTTGTAAGGTTCAAAGATTCCTAAGTAAATTTTTAAAGAGAAATGCTATTATTCCATTGAAGTTTAAGAAATATTTTTTTAGAAGTTTAGAAATGTAATTTGATAATTTAAATGTAATGTTTTGAAGTTTAAATTGCAAATTGAAGAGAATTTCACGGTTTTAATAGAAGTTAAGTTTTTTTTTTTAATTATTTGATCCCATGACACAAATTTTGGGGCAAATAGATGCTAAATCGTTTTGAATCGGAGGCCTCAACGTATCCTGAAGAAATCTTCTATATCACTTGATTTGTATTCAAATATTGAAAGTGTTTAATTCAACCAGTGGAGAAAAGTTATACAATTCATATGTTTAAGATGACTTACAGTATTGGGAGCTTATAACTGGTTATGTTTTTAAAGTTTCCGGTTCGTCAGTGGATTCGGCTGGCGCCCTGTTTAGGGTTGGAATTGTCGACTGATTTGCCTCACTGTTTTGAAACTGTTGAATGTTTTGACTTTTCAGGAAATGACTTTGCTTTTCATGTGAAATTCTACTATTTGAAAGAGATACTGGCTTTACGGGAGAACTTTTTTTGACTATATGACGGGGACTTGTTCCTATGATTTTTTTATGATAAATGCTGCTGTAACAAAATGGATCCTCTTCATGTTTCTTCTATTATCCAGTTCAAAATATCATTTTAAGGTGCTGTATATTTATGTAATTCAAGAAACGAGCCTCATCAATTATAAAATGCTGTTCTTAATGCTTGTATGTTGATAGTTTTTGAAATGTGGTGCTAATTTTTAAAAGTGTAATGCTATGTTTGCAGGTTTTTCCGTCCGGTGTTTTAAACCCAAATATATCTTTAAATTTGATCAATTTTTGAGAAAGTTCAAATTGATTCTGATGGTTTGATGCTAATATTTACTCAGATTGAAATGCTTTACCGGTATCAATATTACTGAATTGTGTTGGGTACAGATGCGGGGTATAGTTTTCTTTTACTAAATTGAATTTTGTTTAAAAGTTTAAGAAACTTAAAGTTTAATTGTTACTAAAGACGTAATTTTTTCCATAAATATAGTTTAAGTTTCTGAGGCAGACTCCTTCCCGTTAATTATATAAAATTTAGAAAGTTAAAATAGATATATACTGAAGTAATATAATTTTTTGAATTAAAGGATTTACAGTTAAATGTTTAGAGTTTTATTTGCAGTATATATTCCTCACTTATAACTTTTGTTTAGCATGGGCGGTTTATTCCCTTTTAAGGTTTAAGTGTTAGGCAAACCTTGCCCTGGTAGCTGAACAGTGTGCTTTTATTAGTTGAGGAATATTCCTTTATCTAATATAGTTTAAATTTTTAAAAATAAATTAAAATAACAGATTTTATTTCTGAGCAAAATTAAAATAGTTTTGATGGAGGTCATTAAAGGGTAATTAAATAGAATTTTTTTTTTTTGAAAAATTAATCGAGTATAAATTTTTTAGAGCTAATTTTTTTTTTCAGAAATTGAATATGTCTGAATTGTTCGGCTGTTTTTATTAACATTGTGTAAAAGACGATGGAGCTATTTTCCAAGTCATGTTAATGGGTCAGGTGGATGACTAGGCAGTTGGACATTTTTGACGGGTTTTTTTTATTCATCTGTTTTTATGTTTTTTTTATTTACAGCATTATATAATTGTACCCCAAAGCATCCAATAATGAATATATTTAAGATTTAATTATGATTCAATTTTTAATCTTTAAACGGGATTAGTACCTCTCAAATATTTTTACTGAGTCGTAATTATATGTTGAATTGAGAATCTGACATCATGAGTTGATCAGAATTTGAAATATTTAATTTGAATGTGCTTGAGCAATCTTTATGTACATTTGATTTTTGATAATTGGTTTTTTTAATTAAGTTATTTAAATATTTGATTTAAAATGTGTTAACAATTTGAGATTGATAAATAAATTAAAAGTTTAAGTTCAGCTTTATATAATTTTTATTGCTGTGTTGGAATCTTAATTCAGATTATTCTCATGACTTTAAGAGTTTGGAACACTGCTAATTATCTTTTAGGTAAATTGTTAGGCAGAAGTTGTATCCAATGGACTCCTGGACCCTTGAATAGTGGGTTTAAAGTTTGAGTTGATTTTCTGGGGGCATTTGAACATGGCAATATATATAATTTTTAGATCCAGAATAGATTTTTACTTAGGGTTGCTCTTCAGAATAAGGCTGGCTGTGTTACAAGGTACTCTATGGACATTATTATAGTGTTTTTATAGATAGTTTTTATACCTGTATTAGAATTCATGTGAGTTTCTCATATGAAATGATAGCATATGCCACATTTTTGATTGAGCAATCAATATAATTTTTTTTTTTTTTTTAATATACCTAATAATTTATTGCTAATTTGATATTGAATATTTTGTTTAAAATAAATGAGTGTTATGTTACTAATTTTTTTTTTTTTTATGAAATTATTATTTATAATAGTTTAAGATTTTTTTTTGAAAAAGATAATTTTGGTTTACAGTAAAACAGATTGCTATATAGTATATATAGATGAATACAGAATTGAAATTGGAGGGGGCTGGATGGAGATCCTGTGGATATTGAGAATTTTAATATTAGGAATTGAGGTTTTTAAGCGTTAAAAATTTTGGGAAGAGAAATTTTTAAAGGGAGCAGCTATACGTTTGAATTACAGTTCATCTTGGTAAAGGATGGAGGTTTGCCTATTAGATGTTTTTCATTTTCAGGTTTTTAAGGCGAATTTCCAATTGGTGATAGGGATGTTGGCAAATTGAATAAAGGTGTAAGGCAGTGAATTCTTGAGATGAAATCCTAGTGTGAGAAAGTTTTGTTTTGAAGATTTAAATGGGGCCGGCCCCTCATAAATGGACTAGGTAATTTCACTGAATATTTACTGGATTTGCTGTTAATAAGTGTAAATATGGGTCCCTCCCAGTAGTTTATTTGGGAAAAGGTAGCATAGGTTTTTCCTAATTTTTTTTTTGGAGTACGTAAGAGGAGGAGATCGTTAGATGGTTGCTGAAAAGCTGTTTCTTTTTAACATGTAAGGTCCGTAATGAGTTTCAGGTGTTCAGCAGGCGGCATCGATGGATTAATTCTTTGATGTGAAAGATGGTTTATCTATTAATGAATTCTATTAAGTTTTTTTTTTTAATTCTGGTTTTCTAGTTTTGCCTGGCGGGGGGGGGGGGGGGGTTACATTCAGATGTTTGACTTCACTCCCCATCATGGCAAAATTTCCGGGTTATGCTCGTTGTTAATCGGCGTAGTATATAGAAGATATGTAATTGGTGGTTATCCTCTTGTCAAGAATTAATGTTACTTTTGGGGGATGTGTTTGAAGTAAGGATGGTTACCTGTAACATTGTTTGGCTAGTTTTTGAAAGGTTAATGCTCTGTTCTCATGGTAGTTAGTGCTATCGTGAAATGAAGATTTTTGTTTTCCCTTATTACTTCTAAGTTAAATCTCATTTTTACATAAATCGCTTGCTGCCTATGTTCTTAATTTTTTTTTAGGAGAATCTTCGGACCCGGAGTCGTAGGTACTTGGCGAGAAGGAAATTATTGGTTTTGAGTTTCATTTTTCGTTATTCATAAGTTATTAAAGTATTTTTAGAAAGGTGTAACAGGGAGTAGTTTTGGAGTGAGCATTTCCTTATGTCTATCATGCTTGTGGTCTTCAATGGTGACGTTTTGGGTCTACATGTATTAAGCTGGCTAGTCGGTGTTACATGAAAGGTGTCATGAATTATTGGGATGCATTTTCTTCTAGTTAACGTTGATTTCCGAAATTTCCAGGTGAATTATTGATGTTGCTTGGCTGGAAGGACCATTACATTGTTAAGTTTGAATAATGTTAAGTGACGTTTATCTTGAAATAGCAGTATATTTTTAGATGGGGTTACGTATTTTTGGATCAAAGTGTTAGGATCTCGACTTTTAATTTTTCTTTTAAACGAGGTATAAGTGTAAGATAAGTGCAGTACATATTGAGATATTGGGGTGAAGCGTTTTTAAATTATGAACTGGATATTGTTAATTTTTCTCATTTTTATTATGTGTATGTATATTTTTATTGTAATGAATATTGTAAATGTGTTTATGGGATTTTGATGCACTGGAGCTCATTGTCACTGGTTTTAGTCCTTTCACTCGGCATATATTTTTTAGGTGGATGAATTGAGGTTTCGATATGCTGGAATTGTTTTTGATGAGTGGGTTTTTGAATGGATTTGTGAAAATTGTTTTTGGGGATTGAAGGAGTGGTATATGTTAGCCATTGTGAATGCCTTAGTGTTAGAGTTGCAACTTTGTGAAGCTGTACTTTGTATGGTGTTCCTTTGGCATAGCCATTCATATGGTACATGTGACAAGAGGGGGGGGCATTTATTAGGAAAGTGCAACCCTAGTCTTGTCACTGTACATCCATATATTCCTATTTAACATTTCCTTTTGATTAAACCAATTGAACCCACTTACTTTTATTTAAAACAGCTTACTTATTCTTCTTTTTACCTCCTTAAGTTTCTTATATTCATATATTATATTCAAAGTAAATCTATAAATCTAATGAATAATTTAATTAAATTAAGTTTCCTTTTATTTACCTGTTGAAATAGTCCTCCATCTAACTGCATTTTCTTAAAATTGATTTCGCCCATTTGGAAATACATTTGTTTATGTTTGTATTACGATATCTTTCTTTTCCCTCTTTGACTTCAAAGTTGTTTTTCCTGTCTCTACTAGAGGGCGTAAGCAGTTCGATACGATCGTGATTTGCTTATGCAAATCCGATGTCGTCACTTTGAAACTTCTAGAAGCATGTTGTCAAGGCCGTGAGAGGGCGTTGTTTAGCGATGCGTGGAAGTCTGGTTTTCGTTCGCCCGGTACAGATATATGCTCGGACTTTCAAGCGTTCGTGGCACTTCACTTATTTTAGTCAAGAGAGGATGTGAGCAGTGGCAGTTATCTAAATGAATTCTCCCTTTTGCCGGTTTCTGTATTTATCGTGCGTTGGCTTTTGTTGAACGTAGTTATTAGCTATGAGTTAGTTCATCTTTTCGGCATTTTAACATTTGAAATGAATTCTGCAGTGTAATGAATGTTAAGATTGTTTAAGTAGTGACTTTTCCTACATGTGTTAGCCGAATCAAAATGGAACTTAAACGGAAAATCAGCTTGCATTTCGTCGGGTATATTGTCAAGATGGTAAAACACCGGTGCCATTGTTTTTCGCTCATCTTTCTGTGAAGGCTTCCGAAGTAGTTATGTTCACGTTTCTTCAAGTTGCTCTTTTAGTACGTATGAAGGTATTTTCATAGCGTCGTGAGAACTTTGGGGAAGTGATATAATCTACTGGTTGATAATGAAGCTTCAGTGACATCGTGAACTTTCCTATGCAATAAGTGATGGCATCTTTCTGAGTATGTGATACGAGCTGTGATATTTTTACCTCTTGTTGTGTTATGGGATATTTTTACGGAGGTTTAAGCACTGTTAAATTCAGTTGAGTCATTTTATTTAATTTGTTAATGAATATATATTTTTCTTATATGAGTTTATTTATATGTTGTTTTTGTTTCTTGAGCTTTTAATAAATATGTTTAGGTTTTTTTTTTAAATCATTGTCATCATTTTTTAAACCACCACAGTAATTTAAATTTATTTTTCAATTAAATTTAGTTCAGCTAATCAATCTTACGTTTTTCTTTTATCGGGGTTGTAAAAACTCAGCGTTAGCGTTTCCTTTCTGCATTAGGTAACTCTGCTCATTCCAACCCCCAGGAAATACTTTGTATTTCCTGACAGAATTGTGTACAATATTGTTTGTAATATTCTCTGAAAAGAACTTTTTTTATATTAAGTACTCAACAAATTATTAGCAAAAAACTTGGGAAAATTTGGGAGTCTTTTTATAAAAACTTTAATTTCTCTACGAATGTACATGCTATTCTCATAAAAATTAACACGGTTTATTGCAATAAGGCACTTAATCATCATTTACTGTGTTGAATGTTTTTGCTACGTTATTTTTTACAGGGTAATCCAAAAGATAATCGTTCTTTATCAATTTTTTGTCGGTCCTCTATGGGGTTTCGGGAAAAAAATCTTCACGGAAATATATTACATGTACTATTCTGTTTACACACTTGGAGTTTCAAGATAATTCTTCATGTATTTTTCAAGATATTTAAGAAAACGTCTAAAATCGCAAGTGACCGGGCACCTTTGGCCATATAGTGTATTCTTCGGTTTTCATTAGAACAGTATTCAGTTATAATACGTGGTATTGTTCTACGCATAGGAGTATTCTCTTTGAACAGTTCTGCTATTTTGTTTTAAAATCTATTTTTTTATTAAGATTTTGCTGTTTTTTTTCAGATGTCTAACGTTCAACCATATTCCTATCTCTTGGACAGTACTAGGTATGTCGAAGACGAAGTTGTTGAGGAATTTCATCAAATACTTAAGACTCGAGGCTATGAATGTAGAAATACCTAGGAAATGGTAATACCTGAACTGAAACAAACAGCCAATCCAATAAATTCTACCCGTGATTTTATTCAAGTTTTATTTAAAGCTAATCCTGTTAACATTGCAGATGCTGGGCATCCAGTGTGTGTCTATTACCCATCTGGGCATCTAAGTGTTTATGACAGCCTATACAAAAATTTATCCCCAACACAAATTGAGTACTTGTGTAAACTTTTTCCATCGATTTCAGAAAGTGAAATAATATTTCCTGCCGTACAAAAACAAACGAATACTATTGATTGCGGATTATATGCTATTGCATTTGCCACTTCTATCGCATTAGGCATAGACCCATGTGATGTAACATTTTCTGTCAAATGTCTAAGATCGAACATTCTAAATATTATTACCAGACGTGAATTAATTCATTTTCCTGATATAGCGTTTAATCGTGCTGGACGTCCACGGAACAAAAATGCTGGCACTAAGTCGAATACGTACTGCCGAGAGAGAGAAAAAGAGACGTCAGAAAAATCAAAAGCTTCCAAATCTCAGACAAGAAAAAAATATTTCTGATAGAACAGTCTCTCTCTCTGCTTCAGCATCCTATACAGTAGAAGATTCTTAGTCCTGCTATAAACAGTACAGCTACTACACCACGAAAAATAATATTTACGTCGCCTAAAAGAAAGGTTTCAAAAATATCGTCAGAAATACGATTGAGAAAGCGAGAGCGGAAACGTTTATCTAGAACTAATGACAGTATAAGAAATAAAGAAAAAGAAAGAGACTGAATATCCAAGAAAGTACAAAGGTCTTTGCCTCGTAGGCGACAAAATGAACAAAAAAATGACACTGCTGCGCACCGTTCCTTGCGTCTAAAATCTACGTACAGACGTAAAGAACAATTACGTAATACTGCTACGCAGCGTTCCTTGCGTCTAAAATCTACGTATAGACGTAAAAAGCAATTACGTAATACTGCTGCGCACCGCGTTTCACGTGTTGATCATGTATACAGGCGGCTAGAGCAGATACGAGATAAAGATATGCATCGTATTAAGAGAGATGATCCCAACTATGTAACTCAAGAAAATGAATATAGGAACTTAAGAGAAAATAACCACCAAACTGATTGGAACAAGGTAAAAAAAAGCATTCTTTGATAATATTTTGCATGGCCACACAAATATTTTTTTCGTGCTGTGGTCGATTATGGCACAAAAATTCCCTTAAGATTTTACGAAAAGATAAATTATCTACATTTTTAGACGAAATAATAAAATACATTTTTATGATTACTCCCTCTGATGATTTCAATGAATTTTGTTACACCTGTTTTAAAAGTGTAAAAGAGGGGAAGATACCGCGACTCGCTTTATGTAACGGCTTAATGTTTCCCGTTATTCCCAGAGTCTTAAAACAACTAACACCGCTTGAGGAGCGATTAGTTTCCCTTCGATATATATTTTTGAAAATAGTTCGACGGGGTCAAGGACTTGGTTATCAATACGGATTTGTAGGAGGGGTTGTAAATGTGCCAGTAAATTTGAATACCATGGTATCAGCATTGTCTAGGCACCCATCTGATGACAATGTCATAACTGTCGAATTGAAAAGAAAGTATGTTATAAACATGGTAGAAAAGAGCGAATTCGGCCAAACGTGGTGAAGGAAGAAGCAAAATATTTGGTACAGACTGAATTATTCCTAAATTTAGGTATCAAATATGACGAAGAGTGGGTGTGTGATGATCAGTCTGTTGACGAAAATAGTAATAACCTTGAAGAATGCACTTGCGAATTTATCGCAAGGGAGGAAGAAAATATAAATCTAGGTAATACAGAAACGCTTTTGGATAATGAACAGGATGTCGTAATAACAATGGCACCTGGGTAAGGTCAGCAACCTCTTTCGCTGATTTACGATGAAAATATGGAAGAATTAGCCTTTATTAAAATTCACGGTGGATTGAAACGAAAATTCAAAATAAAATATAGTTCTACTGAAATAATGAAATCAGAAATTACAAGATATGACCGTAGAGCTATGAGACCCGACTATTTATTTACTTTATTGAAAAAACAACAAATGTTGCAAATACGAAATAGTATAATTACCTGCTTACGGAAAAATAGTAAATGGCGCTCCTGTATTAATATCGAATCTTCTTAATAATGAATATATGGCAAAATCTTATCCAGCTATCGAGTTTCATGTGGATTAAGAAATTTACCTGCGCACTGGGAAAACGAGAAAAAAAAGGTACTGGCCATGGTTCAACAATTTGGAGTACCGCCACTTTTTATAACTGTATCAGCAGCTGAAACTAAGTGGCCGCGACTAATTAAACAGTTAAAGAAAACAGTCGATAAGGAAGACGTGAGCCTTCACGAAGCTGCGGAGCTTCCTTATGAACAGAAAGTCCGACTTATTCAATCAGATGCATTCATTTGTGCCACCTTTTTTGAAACTAGATTAAAAGAATTGAAAATGACATGGTCAGTTCCAGTAGGACTATTCGCAGATCATAAAATATTACATCATTACCATCGTATAGAATTTCAGAATCGAGGCTCACCACATGCCCACATGATGCTCTGGCTTGAAAACGCAAATATTCTTATACCCGGAGATGATATGGCGATTAAGAATGTAATAGAATTTGTCGACAAAATAATATCTTGCGACAGCGATGAAATCGATAACGACCTTATAGCATTACAAACCCACAAACACAGTCACACATGCCATCCAAAACCTGACCGGCCATGTCGATTTGATATCCCCTTTTTTTTCAATGGATAGAACAAGGGTTTTGTCTGAACTCGAAAAAGACGACCCATGTTTGAACAAATGGAAGAATATTTCGAAGACATTGAAGGAAAATCTCACAAGCATTTCTCCAGATTCCACATTTGATGATTATTTGACATCTACTAATTTAACCTTGGACTCATATATTTTAGCTGTTCGGGCTACATTGAAACGCCAAAAAAAATTTTTAAAGAGAAAACCAAAGGCTATGTTTATAAATCCTTATTGCAAAAAAATATTAGAACTGCAGCAATCTAATATGTATTGTCAATTTATATTGGACCCTTTTGCATGTTCTGTGTACATTGTCGATTACATAAACAAATCTGACCGAGGAATGTCAAATTTATTAAGAGCAGCTGTAGAAGAAGCCAAAAATGACAAAAATTTAAAAGAGTCTTTACGTACAATATCAAAGGTTTTCTTGAATTCGTCGGAAATTTCATCTCAAGAGGCTATTTATTGCTTGGCTGGGCTGCCTATGTCACATGCCAGTGAGTCTGATATCTACATCAATACAGCTCACCCCGATGAACGAGTCAGTATCTTGAAGCCAATGGAAGTTTTGAAATCACTTGACGCAGATTCAACTGATATTATTCAAAAGAATTTATTAGATCATTGCGTAAACCGGCCAGGTGTTAATATCTTCGAAGGAATGAGCTTAGCTTATTTTTCTGCTTACTATACATTCACATCAGGTACTCCGAAAGATTTTGAAAATGAAGACATTGAGCAAGAGACAACTGGTAGACAGATCAAATGTTAAATAATGACGGCTATGTACGGCGAAGAAAAAAATCTAGAGTTATATGTTTCAGGCGGTACAATAGAGAACAAGACCCGATTAACTTTTACAGGGAGCAGATTATGTTGTATATTCCTTGGCGACATGAAGATAGGGATCTATTGAATAATTCTTTAGATTTAGAAAAAATGTTTCTTAAGAACAGTGATAGGATTTGGTCAGAAAGTTTACAGTTCAATCGTTTAGGAGGTCCCGAAGAATTTGAAGCATTCTTAGAAGCAGTTCGCAATGCGGATAAAAATGATGAAGAGAATGATGATATTCGAGCGATAGACAGAGTTTGTCCATTAAAAGACTATGAATTCGAAACCCAAGAAGATGATCCAGACCATTGCTTATTACTGCAAGGCGATCGCGATCATGATGTAGGTGTCGTAATTGCTCAACCGTCAGTAATGTGTGAAGATGATGTTCTGGCCTTAATTAGAATTTTGAATAGCGATCAAAGACATTTCATTTTACATTTAGGAAATTTATTCGTACAACAATCATCACTTCCATTTTATTATTTCGTTAGTGGAGGTGCTGGAGTTGGAAAAAGTTTTCTGATAAGGACTCTATACCAGTACTTAATGCTTCTTTTTAATCGGGAACCAGGAGTAAATCCCGATGAATTAAAAATATTACTCTGTGCTTATACAGAAAAAGCTGCATATTGAATTGGAGGACAAACTGTTCACAGTGCATTTGGTCTACCAATTTCACAGTGTGGCAGTACTATGCCAAATTTATCTGCTAGCTCCGCTAACACATTATCCTGTAAGCTGTAAAAAATTAAACTAATAGTTTTAGATGAAATATCTATGTTCGGAAGTAGACTTTAAATCAGATCAGTCGCAGATTACAGCAAATTTTTCATACGGACATTCCATTTGCTGGAATATCCATCATAACTGTTGGAGATTTTAACCATCTACCACCAGTAGGAGATAACTGGGTATTTCAGCCAAATTTAACTCGCAATCCAATTGCAGTTTTGGCCGGTGCACCGTTATGGGAACCATTTAAGCTCTTTTCTATGGATAAAATAAAGCGTCAAAAGGATGATTTCGACTTTGCAGTTGCTTTAAATAACATGGCTACGGGAAATATGATTATCTCCGACTTAGATTTGATAAAAAAAAAAGGTGTTGTCAAAGTTAAGAATCTTCCTCCTGAAGCCGATGGAGCAGTCCATTTATTTGCAACCAATAATGAGGTAACTAAATACAACAAGCAAATTTTGTCTCAAATGAACACAGAAGGTTGTTCCGTTAGAGCTTTAGATTCAGTTTCGGGCGCACCGAATCCGACAGCAGCAAGAAAAGCTATTCAATCGCCAATTCATTGACAAATATGCAGACATACGGTTTGCCTAAAGCTTTATATCTTAGAATAGGCGCTAGATATATGATAACAGTTAATATTGACACTTCCGATGGACTTGTCAATGGTACGACCGGTATATTAATGGCTATGGAGTACGGTAAGCACAAATCCACTAACGAAAGAAGACCTTTGAAAATATGGATGGAATTTGATGAAAATACAGGTATCGCTACAATAAATAAATTTCTAGTCATTTCACGAAACCATCGCATGTATTTCAAATCGCATTGGACACCATTGCAAACTTCTACATATATAGTGAAAAAATGGAAGTCGTCTAATTTGATAATACGACGTTCTCAATTTCCAGTAGTTCCAGCTGAAGGCATGGCCATTCATAAAGCCCAAGGTTCTACTATGGAAAAACTCGTTGTACATATAAGTCGAAATGTAAAGAGATCTATGCTATATGTAGCTTGCTCTAGAGCAACATCAGCTTCTGGTCTTTTTTTGATAACTCCATCCGGCAGTTTTACGCCACCAACCCAACTATCGGAAAAAAGTCCTGTCCATTTGGAAATGAAAAGATTAGATGACAATAGATTAATTCCAGTTTCAATTCCTACAATCTCCTCAAAATGAGATTCAAGTCATATTTTACAACGTACAGTCACTACGAAAGCATTTACCAGATATTCGGGCAGATTCTATTATTGTTTCTTCACATGTCATATTACTTGTGGAATCATGGGGATGGTGTAATGATACATTTTATTTGGATAACTTTGAACAGGTGTATAGAGTAGATGGTCCTGCTATAACAGGCGTGAATCCGGGTTGGGGATCCATAGCGTATGTACATCGTAATTATGTTAATAACATAACCAATGGCTCAGGTAAAAGTTTCTTTTTGGGTAGTCCAGATAGTGGACACTGTGAATGTCTCCATTTCAAATTATTTGATCTTCGGCTTATAACTGTTTAGTGATCACCAAGATGCTTAATAAATACCGCCATTGACTGTATAAATAATGTCATATTTAAAAGCATAGGTCAAGAGGTATTATGTCAAAATTTATTAATTGTAGGCGACTTCAATATCAACTTCAGAAATAATACTATAAATGAGCTGTCGGAATATTTTTTAACGCTTGGTCTAAGTCCATTCATTCAAGAATCGACGACCAGAGAAAACACAATTATCGACAATATATTCTCCAACATCCCCGTACAATGTGTCGTTATTCATTCATTTTTTAGTCATCATAAACAGATTTGGTTAAGATTTAAAAAATAAAATAGCAATATTTGAAAGTATTTACGTTTCATCTCTGAACTTTCTTGGTATATCCTATCCATCCATACTTCCCAAGTATATATAGCTGTGCAAAATCCTACGGTGTATAGTTTTTACAAAGTCTTGTTATTCTTTTAGCAACTCTTTTTTTTTTAATACAGTGAATAATTCATATATTTATTGTACGGAACCCTCTATGCGCGAGTAATACTCGCACTTGACAGTTTATTTTACAGTGTATAGCTTATAGAACAAGAGCTAAAAATATTGCTGGATAGTTCGACACGTTTTATCATTTCTCAAAAATAAATGATTTCTTCTGAGATTTGTAAGGATCGATAAAATGTATTTGAATAGCTTTTAAAAAGTCCAACATTATGTTTTACTAGATATATTACACTTTTGAAAAGTTTATAGCATCACTATTAAATTATTTTTTTTTTATTTCTATCATCCTTCGTTTATCTTTGCTTTTCTGAATTAAAATGGAAT